>JADRCD010156363.1:0-15431 GCA_019843815.1 Montemys delectorum | reverse complement strand
TAGGACTGCTTTCATTGTGTCCCATAGGTTTGGATATGTTGTGGCTTCATTTTCATTAAACTCTAGAAAGTCTTTAATTTCTTTCTTTATTTCTTCCTTGACCAAGTTATCATTGAGTAGAGTGTTATTAAGCTTCCATGTGTATGTGGGCATTCTATTGTTTATGTTGTTATTGAGGAGCAACATTAGTCCATGGTGATCTGATTGGATACAAGGAATTATTTCAATCTTCTTGTATCTGTGGAGGCCTGATTTGTGACCAATTATATGGTCAAGTTTGAAGAGGGTACCATGAGGTGCTGAGAAGAAGGTATATCCTTTTGTTTTAGGCTAAAAAGTTCTATAGATATGTGTTAAATCCATCTGTTTCATGACTTCTGTTAGTCTCACTGTGTCCTTGTTTAGTTTCTGTTTCCATGATCTGTCCATTGCAGAGAGTGGGGTGTTGAAATCTCCCACTACTATTGTGTGCATTGTAATGTGTGCTTTGAGCTTTAGTAAAGTTTCTTTTATGAATGTAGATGCCCTTGCATTTGGAGCATAGAGGTTCAGAATTGAGAGTTCATCTTGGTAGATCATACCTTTGATGAATATGAAGTGTCCCTCCTTATCTTTTTTGATCACTTTAAGGTGAAAGTTGATTTATTCGATATTAGAACGGCTACTCCAGCTTTTTTCTTGGGACCATTGGCTTGGAGAATTGTTTTCCATCCTTTTATTCTAAGGTAGTGTCTGTCTTTGTCACTGAGGTGGGTTTCCTGTATGCAGCAAAAAGTTGGGTCCTGTTTACATACCCACTCTGATAGTCTATATCTTTTTATTGGTGAACTGAGTCCATTGATGTTAATAGATATTAAAGAAAAGTAATTCCTGTTAGTTTTGTAGTTAGAGCTGGTGTTCTGTTCATGTGGCTATCTTCTTTTAGTTTTGTTGGAAGATTACATTTTTGCTTTTTCAGAGATGTAGTTCCCCTCCTTATTTTGGAGTTTTCCATTTATTACTCTTTGAACGGCTGGATTTGTGGAAAGATATTGTATAAATTTTGTTTTGTCATGGAATATCTTGTTTTCTCCATCTGAGGTAATTGAGAGTTTTGCTGGATATAGTAGTCTAGGCTGGCATTTGTGTTCTTGTAGGATCTGTATGATATCTGCTCAGGATCTTCTAGCTTTTATAGTCTCTGGTGAGAAGTCTGGTGTAATTCTGATAGGCCTCCCTTTATATGTTACTTGACCTTTTTCCCTTACTGCTTTTAGTATTCTTTCTTTGTTTTGTGCATTTGTTGTTTTGACTATTATGTGGCAGGAGGAATTTCTTTTCTGGTCCAGTCTATTTGGAGTTCTATAGGCTTCTTGTATGTTCATGGTCATCTCTTTCTTTAGGTTAGGGAAGTTTTCTTCTGTAATATTGTTGAAGATATTTACTGGCCCTTTAAGTTGGAGGTCTTCACTCTCTTCTATACCTATTATCCTTAGGTTTGGTCTTCTCATTGTGTCCTGGATTTCTTGGATGTTTTGGGTTAGGGTCTTTTTGCATTTTTGATTTTCTTTGATTCTCTCTTCTATCTCTTGTATTCTGTTGGTGATGCTTGCATCTATGTTTCCTGACTTTTTTCCTAAGATTTCTAACTCCAGGGTTGTCTCTTTTTGTGATTTCTTTATTGTTTCTACTTCCATTTTTAGGTCCTGGATGGTTTTACTCAATTCGTTCACCTGTTTGTTTGTGTTTTCCTGCAATTCCTTAAGGGTTTTTTAAGTTTCCTCTTTAAGTGCTTCTACTTGTTTACTTGTGATCTCTTGTAATTCTTTATGGGATTTTTTTGTTTCCTCTTGAAGGGCTTGTACCTCTTTACCTGTGTTCTCCTATATTTCTTTAAGGGAATTATTCATGTCCTTCTTACGTTCCTCTATCAGCATTGTGAGATATGATTTTAGATCCAAATCTTGCTTTTCCGGTGTTTTGGGATATCCAGGACTTGTGGTGGAAGTACTAGGTTCTGATGAAGTCAAGAAATCTTGGTTTCTGTTGGTAGGATTCTTGGGTTTGCCTTTCCCCATCTCTTGATCTCTGGTGATAGATGCTTGGTGTCTCTGACTAGAGCTTGTCCTGTCCCTGCTGCCTTGCAACTCCCCTGCAACTTTTGAGGCCTGTGCCTCCTTGCTGGTCCCTCCTGAGTCTCTGGGTTAAAGCACATCCTGGAGGTAGGCCCTCCACTAGCAGGGAAGGGACAAAGATGGTTGCTGATCCAGCTCTGTCACTCGGAAGCTGAGAGGATCCTGTCCCTGTCACCTTGGGGCTCCCCTGTGACTCTTGAGGCTTGTGTTTCCCAGCTGGTCCTTAGAAAGTCACCAGAGAGAAAATAAACTTTTCTATTCTTTAACTTTCAATTTTTGCTCATTTAGTTTTAGACCTAGCTGTGACATAACGGATGATTTTTTAAAATAGTTTGACAGTCTGTGCTTTTAAAAATTTACTTTTTTACATATATAGGTGCTTTGCTTACATGAATGTATATATGCCATATGTATGCCTGATACTCAGAGTCCCGAGGAGGGTATCAGATCCCTGGAACAAGACTTGCAGATGGTTATGATCTGCCATAGGTTTACTGGGAACCAAAGTTGGGCTATCTTCAAGAGCTCTTGGCTGAACTAGCTCTCTCACATCTCTAGATTCTAGTCTCTGCTTCTTTAACTGTAATGACTTTAAGCTAACAATAACCCCATGTTACTGAATTTTCACTGCACATTCATTTTATTTTGTTATTTGCATTTTTCTCACTATGAAAAAAATCAGTATCTGTAATTTTTTTAGACTAAATAAGAATTTGATTGTGTTCTAAATGTCTGCACTTCTTTTTTTATCTTCTTCAAAATGTTCATGGCTTTATATTATGGTTTTAAAACTAGGCTGCTGTAAATATGCACTTCTATTTTGGTGGCGAACTGTTATTGTTTTGTGAAAATAAGGAACCTACATCCTTACCTTTCCTACATCTTACATCCCCAGTATGTTTTTCTTCAGTACTTTCTCTCCAAGTGCATTCTGGGTAGCCTTTTATAAAGTGTAACTTCAGAGGCTTAAGAACCTGAGTATGATTTTTTTTTTCATATTATGGCCCGACACTGTGATGTCAGTGTAAGAAGGATAAATAATTCTAAGTTCTGAGCTGTATGCTTTTGATATTGTGAAGTATTACTCCATTGTTCTTCTGATATTCAGTGTGGCTCTGAGGAAGGCACTCTCTCTGATTCTTCTTCCTTTGAAGATGGTCTGTCTATTCAGTGCAGGGCCTTCCTTCCTACACGACTGCATTTCATTTGGGTGAATCTAGGCCTGGGCTTTTTCTGTTTAAAGCCTGTGTCCTTTTCATCTCTCTTCAAATCTGTGACATCTGTCTTCATCATGTTTTTATATTCATGCCCATAGTATCTGTATCATGCTGTATTTATTTAAACAGTCTGTCAACTTTAATTTTTTTTCTGTACTTTCTCTGTATTTTACTATTTATTTTGCTCTTCATTTGGAGAAAGTTTGCCAGATTAATTTTCTATACTTTTTCATTTTTATCCATTCAACTTCTTTTCCTGTGTAGTATGTTTTCAACGATTATAGATTTTAACCTAATATTTATAATTTGGTTTTAGAATTTAGAACTATTGATGACATATTCCTTCATTTCTCTTATATAATCATTTTAAGTCCTTGAGGGGGTAGATAATGTCTCTCACCTTTTAATAACTTTGGTTCTGATGAGTGTGCAACTTTAATCTGCTAATTTTAAGTTTCAAATTTCCTCTTTATTGCTCGATCTGAAAATTGGATTCGATCTTTAAAAGCATTTTTTTTTGTCATTGGTCATAGTTTTACTTTTCCACATGGTGTAGGGCAGACAGCTAGCTAGTAACTTTCACTATTTTCTAGAGGCCAAATATTGAGGACTGGTATGCTTTACTTAATAAGAGTCAGCAGAGAAGGCTGGAGAGGTGACTTGGTGGAAAAACAGCATTGGCTACTCTTTTAGGGGACCCCAGTTCAACTCTCAGGCTCCACAAAAGTAGTAACCATCTCTAACATTGTCCCAAGGCATCAGACTCCCTCCTCTGAACCCTCGTGAGACCTATACCCATGTGTTACACAGATCTGCATACACACAAAGCAACTATGTACGCAGCAGCAATGAAACTTTACAGGTATGAATTAGCAACAAAATCTTTTTGTGGTTGGTGGTCACTAAAACACGAGGAACTTTATTAAAGGGTCACAGCATCAGGCAGTTTGGGAATCACTATTTTAAAGAATCAAAGTGAAGCTGCTACCAGTTGTGCATGACTTGATGTCATGTACCTTGTTGCCCACTCTCTTTTAGGCTTTTCCAGGTAACTCTTGCAATAAGCAATCCCTCTTTGAGGTTCTGCTTCTGGGAGTGGTGAGGTCACCCGCTCAGCTCTTCTGTCCTGCCGTTTCATTAAGTCTGTTGTTCAGGTGGTCATTCTTGTGATCGTGGTAGGAAATACAGTGTCAGCTTTGAGTTAATGTTTACTTTCGGATTTTGGAAATGGAAATTCAGAAGGCACAGATGGAATTCATAAGACTCGTTGCCAAGAGAATCAATTCTTTTATTAAGGGTTTCAAGTTTACACCAGCTCATTTCATGAACAGGTCTCACAACTGGTAATTAGTCAAGATACACAGTCACCATGGAGATGAGGTTAAAAAGATATTGCATTATTTTTATGCTTTGCTTCTGGATGAAAGTTGAGATCAGAGTTTTACCATAGGTAGTTATCTCTATAAATAACACAAAACATAATCTGCCTTTAATACCCCATTTCCTAATGTATAGGGAAGGGCAAAGGCTAGACCCTACTGTGCTTTTCTTCTAGTGAAAGCTAAGTGAATAAAAAGATCTAAGAACTCTCAGCCAGAAGACAACAGCTATTTTTCTAACAATAATCAATGAAAAACTTTACCATTTATATCTTTACTACCTATTTCTTTAGGGGAATATTTTCCAGTAGAATAAATGACATTAGAGGGAGGCTTTCATTCAAGGTTGTAATCTAGAATCTCAGAGGTTTACAGATGGGATATAGATTAGAACTACCAAGAAAATCAACTCCAGATGCTTTAATTAATGTTTTCAAACTTTAAAGTTTCCCCGATATCCTTATGAATAATTGGTTGTTGGTCTGTGGTGCTTTGGGGAGCAAGTGGAACCTGGAGTGACTTAGATCATTTGGGTTGCCTCCTTGACCACGCCTCATCTTCCTCCTTTCTCCTGTTTGTTTTTTCCCCAGCTTCCAGGAAGTGAGCAGTTTTCCCCCTTCACATTCTCTTTGCCTCAAAACCAAAGGGAACGGAGCCAAGAACTAAGACCTGAAAATATATGAATCTCAGACAAAATAATGTTTCCTTCTTATAGATTAATCATCTCAGTTATGTGTTACTCTGATGGAAAACTGACTAAAACTGCTTCACTCAGGTTCAATTTCTACCTGATCTTTATTTCATTCCCACAGACTGGTTTTCCAACATATCCTCATTCTCCATATTTTCTTTTTCTTTTTTATTATTTCCTTTCTTTGTTTTTATTTCTTTTTTATTAATTAATTAATTTTCTTTAAAAAATTTTTATTAGATGTTTTCTTTATTTACAATATCTCCTTTTCAGGTTCCACTTCAAAAAAATAAAATAAAATAAAATAAAATAAAATAAAGTAAAATAAACAAAGATTAAAACAAACCCCTGTTCCCTCCCCCTTCCCCTGCTCACCATCCCACACCCTCCTGCTTACTGGCCCTGGCATTCCCCTACACTGGGGCATAGAACCTTCACAGGGCCAAGGGCCTCTCCTCCCATTGATGACTGACTTGGCCATCCTCTACTATACACATGCTGCTGGAGCCATGAGTCCCCCCATCCTCATGTGTACTCTTTGGTTGGAGTTTTAGTCCCTGGGAGCTCTGAGGGTACTAACTAGTTAGTTCATATTGTTGTTCATCCTAAGGAGCTGCAAACCCTTCAGCTCCTTGGGTCCTTTCTCTCATTCCTTCATTTGGGGACCCTGTACTCAGTCCAATGGATGGTTGTGAGCCTCTACTTCTGTATTAGTTGGGTACTGTCAGAGCCTCTCAGGAGACAGCTATATCAGTCTCCTGTCATCTAGCACTTGCTGGCATCCATGATAATGCCTAGATTTGCTGATTGAATATGGGAAGGATTCCCAGGTGAAGCAGTCTCTGAATTGTCTTTCCTTTAGTCTCTGCTCCATAGTTAGTCTCTACAACTCCTTCCATGGGTATTTTGTTCCCCCTTTTAAGAAGGAACGAAGTATCCACACTTTGATCTTCCTTTTTTTTGAGTTTCTTATGGTTTCTGGTTTGCATGTGTCCTTATCACATGTTGGAGCATCTTCTGGGTATATGCCCAGAAGTGATATAGCTGGGTCCTCTTATAGTACTATGTCCAATTTCCGGAGGAACTGCCAAACTGAATTCCAGAGAGGTTGTACTAGCTTGCAATTCCACCAGCAATGAAAGAGTGTTCCTCTTTCTCCACAACCTCTCCAGCATCTCTCCATATTTTCTGTAATGAGTCTTGCAAAGCTTTCAAACTAATGGTGTCGATGAAGAAAAGTAAAGCTGAAAGGGTATTTCTCTAATACAGATAGATTCTCAAGCTATCTCAAGTCAACTGTGTTTTGTGTCCTTCTCATTCTTCAGAGTCCACTGCACTCTGTCTAGTTTCAGGGGATTTCCTTGGAGTTTCTCCTACTACCTTATTTCTAGAGTACCTTGTTTACCTTCTATAGTTCTTTATGGGGGGGAAGGGGGCCAATATCTACTGCTCAATTTTTAATTCTGGCAGAAATTAAATTTTGCTCTTCCTTTCCTTGCTGTAATACATAACTAATTATGAAGTTGAATTATCTATAAAAAGTTCCCAGGTTTACTAGATTACAATCAAAGGGAGCAAAATACCTTGCAAGGAAGAATTAATTATTTCTAAGGATATAATACACTGGAATTCTTAAACTATGCAATGATATATTATTATATCATTATATAATATATTATTTCAAATTACTTTAAATTTTGCATAAAAGTTTTTTGTTTCTTTGTGTTTTTTATTTAATATCAACTTTAATAGCTTAACAACCATACAACAGAATTATATTACATGTAAGTTGAGAGCAAAAGATAGTTGCTGAGGGAAATCATTGTAATGTTCAACGTAGAAACAGAGGCTGAAGGTAGCTTTCTATTTTCTAGACCCCTATTATTCAATGGGGCAGGGAAATGCAAATCAAAACAACTCTGAGATTCCACCTCATACCAGTCAGATTGGCTAGGATAAAAGACTCAGGTGACAGCAGATGCTGGAGAGGTTGTGGAGAAAGAGGAACACTACTTCATTGCTGGTGGGATTGCAAACTGGTACAACCACTCTGGAAATCAGTGTGGCAGTTCCTCCGGAAATTGGACATAGTTCTACCAGAGGACCCAGCTATACCACTCCTGGGGATATACCCAGAAGATGCTTCAACATGTAATAAGGACACATGCTCACCATGTTCATAGCAACCTTATTTATAATAGCCAGAAACTGGAAACAACCCAGATGTCCCTCAACAGAGGAATGGATACAGAAACTGTGGTACATCTACACAATAAAGTACTACTCAGCTATTAAAAACAATGAATTTATGAAATTCTTAGGGAAATGGGTGGATCTGGAGAGTATCATCCTGAGTGAGGTAACCCAATCACAAAAGAACACACATGGTTTCTTTGTGTTTTTAAGAAGGGTCTTGCTATGTAGTACAGGTGGTCCTCAAACTCTTGACTTAGACTATCAAGTGCTGAAATTAAAGGTGCATACTACCATGTATGGCTAAAATGAAACCCATGTAAATAATCCCTAGGGTTAGCATATAGGTACTTAGCAATGAGTACCAAACTGGGCTTAAAATTCTGTTAAAGAATGATGCATTTGGAAAATCATTAACCCAGTCACATTGATTCTGGAACCATACAGGAATGTACAGGGCAACAGACGTGAGCCATATTTGCAGAATAATCAAGAAAGGTCAAAGAATGTAGATACCACCTTGAGACTAGGATTGGGCATTCTGCAAAGCTTGAGGTTCTTGTTTAAGTGACATTGTGCAAGGGAAGCTCTGAATTTGTGCTGAAGGTTCCAAGGTGTCAGGAAGTTTGCACTGCCAAAGAGCTATAGGCTGCTATGTGTCCTCTGGTGTAAGGTAAACTGCCTGCAAGTTAAGTTCTTATAAACCTCCATGCCAGATGGTCTCATTTAACTAGCTTTTATTCTCACCCCCATGACAACTAACTCAATATCACATTAATAAAGCAGAAAAGGGATTGTGTAGATTGACAAAACTCAGGAAACGAGGTTATGCATTTTTTTCTAGCTTTTCCATAATCCAAATATATTTTAAAGACTTATATCGTGATATAGTTATCATTAAGAAAAATAAGAAAAAATTTCTGTAGACTATGTGATTGGATAAGAAAGATAATAATTAAAAGTGGAGTGCTACAGTTTATTCTGGGAAAGGAAGAAAGAAAACTACAGAGATCATAAAGATGTTATGCTCAGATATTATCTTAAGAAGATGTCTATATGACACAGTAGAAATAGGAAAAGCAAGAAGCCCAGAATAAAGAGGATTAAAAAAAATTGGTACCCATCAACATTTTGGAAGAGGTTGAGAACACTAGGATTTGAGGATATCTATTTATTTGAAGGTATTTATTTATTTATTTATTTATTTATTTATTTATTATTTAACGAATGTGAGTACACTGTCGCTCTCTTCACACATGCCACAAGAGGGCATCAGATCCCATTACAGATGGTTGTGAGCCACCATGTTGTTGCTGGGTACTGAACTCAGGACCTCTGGAAGAGCAGTTGTGCTCTTAACCACTGAGCCATCTCTCCAGCCCCTTAATTGAAGTTTTTTACGGAGACATCTAAAACCTTCAGTAGGCTTGAAAGAGCATGTTGGGAAATGATTTTCTGACAACCAGGTCTTTGTTAGAGGATCCAGGTTTTACTTTAGAATAGTTGACGTTAGAATAGGGTAATTCGCCAGATTGACATTCCGGGGACTTTGAAAGCCGTAGAAATAGAGAGGTCAACAGGGTTGGCTCCTTTCCAAAGGAGAGTTACTGAAGAAGCATTATCTCTCTCTTGAAATTTGATAAAGGACTTGAGTTCCTGGGCCAAGAAGCTGTAAACATCCTTTGGTTTAACCTGAAGTTCAATATTGTATGCTTCCAAGGCCTACTGGAATTGCTCCAACAGTATGATAAACCTGACTGATGGTTGGGTTCAACTTCGAGCTCATTAAGTATGTGTCTTAGTCCGGGTTCTATTGCTGTAAAGAGACACAATGACCAAGGTAACACTTACTTTAAACACTCATTTAATTGAGGGCTTGCTTACTGTTACAGTGTTTTAGCCCATTATCATCATAGTGAGAAGCGTAGCGGCACACAGGCAGAAATGGTGCCAAAATTGAGAGCTACATTCTGGCTTAGCTTGGGCTTGTAAAACCTCAAAGCTCACTCCCATTGGTATTCTTCTTTCAACAAAGCTACAGCTCCTAGTCCCTTCAAATAGTGCCATGCTCTGGTGACCAAGCATTCAACTCTATGAGCCTATGGGGGCCATTCTTATTTAAACCACTGCTGTATGCTTCCATAAAGTGATTTAGAACCATAGATGAGAGTCATCTTGTCATAAAACAAGACTAGTAATAAAGACTATTACAGTGGCGACAAGGGGGGGGGGGTCAAATGACCACATAATTATTTTTGAAAATTCTTTCTTAGATTGCAAGAGCCAGAATACCAGGAAGTACGCTGAGAAGTTTATCCTAGAAATTACTTCAAAAGTAAGACTTGACCAATGACACTATCAATGAACATGCCAACCTGGAAGCAGGGAAATATCACCAAGTTTTACCTCTACAGAAAGAACTAGAGGCAGCTAATGACTTTTGGGAGGAGCATTAGTTTTTCCTATGATCCCTTTATAGATTGTTCAATGAAGAGTGCTCAGTCCTGAAACTATATAATCAGAAAAAAATCAAGCATGCTTTTATAGGCTTTAAAAAATATATTCGTATATATCTACATGTGTATGTATATAGCAATAATAATTTTTAAAAGTGTTGTAATTCTATTTCAATAAAATTTACCAAAATGCTTCTAAATGGAATATATTCAATTTATACAATGATGGGTTTCACCATCTCATTTTCATACACATGCCTGATATATTTTGATTATTTTTATCCTCATTTCCCTCTCTTTTCCACTTCCACTCCCAAACTCACAAGTTTAACCCAATTTGTTTTTCTTATGAGATTCTCTTCCAGTTTTGTATTGTGTGTTTGTGTGAGAGTGTACACACACACACACACACACACACATGCACACACTGTGTATGTGTATATATGTGTGTGTGAGAGAGAGAGAGAGAAGGAGAGGGAGAAAGGGAGAGGGAGAGAGGGAGAGGGAGAGAGGGAGAGGGAGAGAGGGAGTGATTGAAATTCAGTGAATTTCATTAGAAATGTAATAAGAATGTGTAGAAATGTGACTGAGATTTGTTTACAGGACCATAGCTACGTTCCTAGAGGTCACCTCACTGGGGGAGAATATTTGTATTGAGCAAGGAGGCACTTAGGATTAGCTGACAATGACAACCTACTATCTAGGGTCAAGCCAAGAGTCCAAGAGGCATGTCATGCCGCTTCCTCAGCCCATTACATTCTCCCCTGCCCTCTTTCACAGTGCTTCTTGAGCCTTGGGGTGAGTAATATATATGTCCCACTTATCAATAAGCCATTTCACAGTCTTCTTTTCAGTGTTTAACTAGTTATGAGTCTTTGTAGGGACTGCTGACCACTGTCAAAAAGAAGCTCCTCTGATTAAAGATAATAGTAGTATTATTCTATTGACATAAATATGGTTATCTAGAAGGTAATTTCTTATATACAATCACATCCATTTAAAGAAAGAAACAACAAACAAAAACAAAACAGTAGTATCATCTCTTCTAGGGCCTATGACTTCTCTTCCCATTATTTTTGGGGGAGGGACTGGATTTACAGTGCTCGATGTGAATTCCTTCTTGTGGAGCAGGCTTCAAATTCAATAAGAAAGTTTTGGGCTATCTCTATAACAGATTTGCCACTATTACACCAGTGGGCTTCTCTTTCCTGGAGGGATCAGCAGTGTAGCATGCAAAGTCCACAACTGAATAATATTGCTGACTACAGCTATACTCCAGCAGTCTGAATAATATCTTCTAACCATACAAACGGTTGCTGAATGTCCTCAATATCTGTGCGCTTCTATGAGCCTTGGTTAGTTAAGGCTGTGAACAGTGTTCTTGTGATATCCTTGAACTCTCCGGCTCCTACAATCCTTCCTTTCCCTCTTCTGCAGAATTGTAGGGCATCTTTCAAATTAATTGTTGATGTGGAGGGCCCATCCCATTGTGGATGGTGACATTGCTAGGCTGGTGGTCCTGGGCTCCATAAGAAAGCAGGGCTGTGCAAGCCATGGACAGCAAGCTAGTGCTCTGCATTGGCTCCTGCTTCCAGCAAGGAGAAAGCTGCTAGCCCAATTCCAGCTTGATTTTTCTCTGTTCTAACGCATGTGTCATCTTAAGCAACAGGATCTCATCACTTAGTTCTAGGATAAAACTAACTGGGTTTCAAGTAACCATGTTTTATGTACGCTTTCTTATTCCAAGATTCCTATTACCATTAAATGTGGCCACAGGTGACATGGAAGTTCAGTGGGTTCACCATATACTGCAACTGATAGTCAGGCTTGGCACTCTTCATTTCTTTTTCATTTGGACTTGGGGAAAATGTGTAGTGTGCGAACTTGGAAAAAAAACCAAATGGTAACAAGCTATAAATAGAAGCTGCGGAGGAAACAGAGGGAGTGAATGGCTCCTCTTCCCTGGGGAAGCTCAATCTGACGAGACTCCATCAGACTTCTGGGAGAGTCTGTGGGAGAGTCATAAAAGCTAAGGTAGAAGAGTCAATTTTTTTTTTTATGGACTTTGAAGATCTTTCTGGTCTCTAAGGAGGGGAAACATTCATGCCTAGAGATCTCAGACCCTCTCCTTCCCCACTTAGAGAAGAGCTGGGTCTGGAGAAGAGTGTTACAGTTAAGGCGGCCACTAGATGGCCACACCTTCACATTCCCTAATGGTACTGAGGGAAAGCAGGCTCTGTAGAAAATTAAGCAAGCTTCTTCAAAGTATTAGCACAAACCTATCTTGGATTATGAAGCACTCCATAAAGGTTGATATTGAGAGTTAGATTCCCATTTGGAAATGAGATTAGAAGACAATGCCTCCGGCTCTTCTCCTAGAGAGACATGCCTGTCCTCTTGAGGTCTTCAGAGTTCCCACTGTGAGCTACATGTTCCCTTCTTGACAGCAGTCTGTGACAGATAATGTGTCGGAAGCAGCCGTTTTATCCCCAGTCACCAAGTTTTGCATACATTCCATGTCCTTGATTCCATTCTGTCCTTATTAGGGTTTCTACCGCTTCAGTGAAACACCATGACAGAAAAGCTAATTGGGGAGGAAAGGGTTTATTGTGTTTACTCTTTCATATTACCATTCATCATCAAAGAAGTCAGAATCTGAACTCAAACAAAGCAGAAATCTGAGACAGGCGCTAATGCAGAGGCCATGAAGAAGTGCTGTTCACTAGCTTGCTGCCCATGACTGACTTACATAGCCCTGCTTTCTTCTGGAGCCCAGGACCACCAGCCTAGGGATGTCACCACTCACAATGGGATGGGCCCTCCACATCAACAATTAATTTGAAAGATATCTTACAATTCTGCCGAAGAGGGAGAGGAAGGATTGTAGGAGCTAAAACGTTCAAAGACATCACAAGAGCATTTTCTGTAGATTCAACTAGCCAGGGCTTATAGAAGCTCACAGATATTGAACTGACATTCAGGGACCCTGTATAGGTCTGACCTAGGTCCTTGCACATGTGTTATGATTGTGTAGCTTGGTGTTCTTTGTGACTCCTAACAGTGGGAGTGGAGGCTGTCTCTGACTCTTTTGCCTCATTTTGGGAACCCCCTCTTCTTATTGGGTAGCCTTGTCCATCCCTGAAATAGGGGTATGTCCCTAAGCTTATTGTAACTTGGTTTGTTTGGTTGAGATACCTGGGAGGCCTGCTGTTTTCTGAAGCAAAACAGAGGAGTGGATCTGGGAGAGAAAGACGGTGGGAGAACTTGGAAGAATGGAGGGATGGGAAACAGTGGTCAGGATGTAATGTATCAGAGAGGAGAGAAGGAAGAGAGAAAGGAAGGAAGAAAGAAAAAGAAAAAAGAAAGGAAGAGAAAGACAGAGAGAAAAGGAGAGAGAGAGGGAAAGAATGCCTTGAGTTTAGAGAGCGAGAGGGACAGTGGAAGGCAGCCAAGTGGGGAGGAGCTTAAGCTAGACTTGTTTTAGTAAAGTATTGTCTCCTATTAATAATATTTACTCTTTGATTTTTTTGTTGTTGTGGGGCCAGAAGCCATGGCTTTAGGCAAATCATCACCATTGTTGCTTAACAGTGGGGGATTAGGTAAAGGATTTATTGCTAGTGCTCCTTTCTCAGGCCATGCAGCTGGCTAGGCTGGCCTCAGGTTGGCTAGGATGGTTAACTTTTCGTGAACCAGAGAGGAAGGGAAGGAAAAGAGTTAAAATCCCTTACATAGATAAATACTCACATACACATATACATCCATACACCCACACTCCGGTCTGTCTTTATCCACTTCACAAGTGTTCATGCATGTTTACATACACACACCTACATGCATCCATATAAACAGATGGATGGATGGATGGGTGGGTGGATGGGCCAGAGCTCCCCATAGAATGGTTTTACCCCATAAAATAGTTTCTTGTACTTTTGTCAGGCTCACAACGGCTGAGGAAGGCCAACATTCCTAAGAATTCAGCAGAGCAATTGCTTTGTCTAGCAAAGGTCACCTCCTCTCTTTCTGTAGGAGCAACCTCTAGGAACTACAGCAGATAATGAGGAAATTAACAATGCCACATGTTAGAAGGTAGCTGACCAATGTGCCGAGAGTAGTCAACAGCATTGAAAAGGTCCCAGGAAGAGGGCGTAGCCAGTAAAGTTCTGGCTGCTCAAACATGAAGACTAGAGTGCTGACTCCCTACCACCTCTATAAACACCAGATGTGACTGCAATCCCATTCCTGGGAAGAGAGAAGCAGGAGGATTCTTGCAACTTCCTTGACCTTTACTCTAGCTGAGTTTCCCGGTGAGTTCCAGGTCCACGGAAGAGATCTGGCCTCAAAAAATAAGATGGAGAAACAATTGAGGGGAGCATTTGAGACTGACATCTGCCTCCACACCCCACACCCCATGTACACGTATCTGCACAGGCACAAAGGTCATCAGAGCCCTTCCTTAGGAGGACCCATCTTCTATTCAGATAAAACCTATTCTAGTCACCAGGCAGGACTATTTGTCTCTCCTCTCATCTACTTTTAGGTAAAGAATCTGTACATCTGAATAAAGCAAAAGTAAGAGGCTTAGGACAGTGCACGTGAACAATGGCGTCAGCCTCAAGTCAGCTGGTGACCCCTGAGCTATTTCCTGAGTCTCTGGGTTAATGTTTCCAACAGTTAGTGGCCAAAGCTCATATACATGGGAATAAAATAAAATCAGCAAACTTTTAGTGTACATAAGCTTTCCTTGTAGGTTTGTATGTATGAGAAACGCTGGGCTTTTATTTGTTTGTTTTGTCACTTAAAGATGAAGTACTCAGCCCAAAATCCACTGCCTTGAACATCTCCAGTGTCTAAACTAACAATGGAGCTTTACAAGATATCAAATAAACACTCGTGCTTACTTAGATGTGCTCTTAAGTAGGTAGACATGACAAAGGGCTTATGAATGGTGTCGATCCTGTTTTCTCACATGGTAATAATGATGACAATAGCAAGATAATAAACATTGCACTTGTATTATTGCGCGAGTGTGGTTGATGCACATGAATATGAATGTGTGCGCACAACCTGCAGAACCCAGAACAGGAAGGACACGGGGTGAAGTTCTCCTTGATCTGCCTCTGCCTTCTGGCCTTGGCAAGGACTAACAATGAATAAGATGCTTGCTGTTTCCCCTAAGCTGGCCTGCAAGCCTCCAGGATCTGCCCACCTATGCCCACTACCAATTGAGTGACAGACACTCATAGACATGTTCAGCTCTTTATATGGGTGGTGAGCATTTGAACTCAGGTCCTCATGCCTACCCAGGAAGTGCTCTTATTCAATGAGCTACCCCTTTGTACTGGCTAGTTTTGAGTGTCAACTTGACACAGGCTGGAGTTATC
>JADRCD010156362.1:431-15515 GCA_019843815.1 Montemys delectorum | reverse complement strand
AAATGCTAAGATCACACATATGAGCTGCTATGCCTGGCTGTTAACTAGACTTTTAATGCAAACTGAAGAAAAATCAGTAAATGTACTTCATATAATAATCTTTAAAATACATACTTTTGTTTTTCAGTGTCTCTCCAAATTGTATATTTTATACTAACATTATAATTTAAGTATAAAATGCTACAATAAGAATACACGAATACAAGAAGACTATCTATTCCACAGTGTGTAATAGGGAAGATGTTGCCAGCATATAATCTAATATATTTTGTGAAGCGCATACTAATATCACTTCTCCACTCCAAAATTTAAGGGTACAAATAAAAATAAGCAGGAGTTAATAGCTTCTATAGGAATGTGTTTAAACAGATAACTATTAACTTAGGCTTAGCCTAAAATTACTATAGACTTGGAAAACATGTGAAAAATAAGTTGGCCTACAAACACAGACATGTATCTAAAAATTCAATCTGATTTAACAAAACAGATACTTTACAGTGATTTGATTAAAATGGATATTTAATTTTTATGGGCAGAAAGCATACCAATCATTTCTCCTGCAGCTCCTTCATCTCCAAATCCATCTCCATTGTCAAAGAATAAAGATTTTTCCTCAGTGAGGCTTCCAGAACTATTTTCAACTACAAGACCGCTGGAGTTCATTAATATGTTGTCATCAAAGAAGCTATGCCTTCTGAGGAGCTCAGGTTCATCCCCTATATAAATGCGCATCATCAGTGCCAAGCTAATCATAGAAACATATGCTTTTAGAGTCAGAGGAAACAGATACCATCTAGTATAATTCATCCCATTCTATAAGGAAAATAAAAGCTTTAAAATTATTGAATTATCTAATAGAAGATACCCAGTTAATCAACATAGGCTATATTTCAAGTTTAACATTATCCTAATACAAAAGGAAAAATGCCAGAGCGTTAGTAGAGTTTATAGTTATGTGGGAGTAAATTTATTCTCTATACATTTTGTTGGTCACATTCTGTTTAATCAAGTATTATTTCATATCATTTCATATAGACAACTGCTTGAACAGTTTATACCTAACAAAAATTTGGGAAATTTACCTAGGGGTACAAAGAGAAACTCTATCTCAAAAAAGAAAGGCATGTTAAAATATTAAAGAATGGGCTTAGAATATACATTTAGTAAATATTTATAGAATACACCAGAAGTTGGAAATAGAATGCTAAAAAGAACACAGGCAGCCAGCTAACATTAACTCAGCACTTAGTTAATTATATTATGTAACAGAAGACATAATTCTCATTGCACAAAAAGAATATGTCACTGAAAAGCTCGAAGCCAAATCTAATTTGTCATAGGTTATACTGATAACTACAGAGGACCTGAGTTAGCTCTGGCATGCTCTTTCTACCCCTTGGATTTTAAAATCATTATGTCCATGATTTTGAACCCTTGAGATCAGACATCGGCCTTTTCCCTCTTCCAAAAACCTATGTTAATTATTATACGGTAAAAAAAAAAACAAAAAAAAAACAAAAAAAAAACAAAAACAAAAACAAAAAAACAAAAACAAAAAACCCAAAACAAAACAAAAAACCATGAACATGAAGTACTACTCATACTGAATATTTGTCTATAGACATACATAACACTGGATTAAATATTTGCTAAATGGACTAAATGACAATTTGAGAAAGAGCTAAGAACACATTTAGATCATTCAGGTAGAGCTCTCTCCTAAAATGAAAACCAACCTTAGTCAATCCAAGAATAACACTTAGAAACAGACACTACTGTCTTTTTCTACAATAAAGCTCTAAAACCAAAAACCAAAACCAAAACCAAACCAAAGCAAAACAAAACAAAACAACAACAAAAAAAACCCAACCTCTTAAGCTTTTGCTCTCTTTCTTGTCTTTACTCTCACCTCTTGCTTCCTCTCTCCCCTTCCTTTCCCTTCTGTCCACGTGGCCATGATTTGCCTCTACTTTTCTACCTTCTCCCTCCCTCCCCTCTCTCTATTTTCTACAATAAAGCTCTAAAACCAAAAAAAAAAAAAAAAAAAAAAAGACAGTAAATTCTAAGTGTTGAACATTTCAAGAGTCTGAGGGTGCTGCACACTTACAATTTCAGTACTCAGGAAATGCAGCCAGCCAATCTTAGGAACAGGTAAGACGGGTTTAAGTAGTGAGACTGAATATTTATCTATCTATCCACCTATCTATCCATCCAGAGATTAAAGAGAAGAAATAATCAGAACCTTCAATTTTATATTGTAATCTAAGGCAGAAAATATTAGTATTAAACATTTCTTAAGAAAAATCACATGCTAGTGGAGAGAACAAACGGCAAGAAGAAGGATCACACTTTACAGACAGGGCCGTAAGGTCCAGCTAGGTCACCTGCTGACTATAAACACACACTGACGGAAATGGTCCAGACTCAAATCCAGGACTACTGATAGACTAACATGTCCATCCAATTTTTGAGTAATGTAAGATAGAGCACTGTGAACAATTAAGTTGTATTGGTTAGATGGTAAGACATACGCTTCAGTAGAGGAAAATGCCTATATTGAGGCTAAAACAAAATGACTAGAGAAACAATGAATTGGTAGAGGGCACTGAGGAGAGGCAAAGGAATTTTGGGGGTTTGATACAGTCACAGGTGCTTAGGCAGAGGAATGATGGGTGAACAAGCAAAGAACTTAAAGACAATTACTCTTCCAGAAATGTAAAAACATGGGAAGAAAATGAAGGATGATTTCCAGGAGGGTAGTATAATACTGCAGCTAAGAAGCAGAAAGAAGATAAAAGAGACAGTTCAGATGTTCTTTTAAAAAATTCAATGGCTCATGCCTTTAATCTCAGCACTCAGGAGGCAGAGACAGGTGGATCTCTGTGAGTTCAAGACCAGCCTTGTCTACTAAAAGAGTTCCAGGAGAGCCAGTGCTGTTACACACAGAAACCCTGCCTCAACAAACCAAACCAAACCAAACCAAACCAAACCAAACCAAACCAAACCAAACCAAACCAAACCACAAAAGCAGCAGCAGCAGCAGCAGCAGCAGCAGCAGCAGCAACAACAACAACAACAACAAATCAATCAGCACTACTATGAAGCTGACAGAAAGCATAACTGAAACTAATCATAAAGTTTCATGTCTAAAGCAAAACAACAACATTTAATACCCAGGCATGGTGATGCACACCTGTAATCCCAGTACTTGAGAGGCTGAGGAAAGAGTATGGTTGCAAATTGGAAGCTAGCTGGAATATATAGCCAAATAGTAGGCTTGCCAAGAATAAATAGCAAAAAAAAGTTTTTTAACTCGGCAGAATAATTATATATATATGTACATATACATATATATAAATTTGTATTTGTACATAGTGACTAGTAAAAATATAAACTTAAATTTTTATTTCTAATTTTTAATTTTTCTAATAATTCATTCTCAAATCTAATAATTTACTGTTTATATAAAAATAAAATACAGCACAGATTGGAAATTGACATTTATAAAAGGTGTCCTTCACCCAAGATTAAGAAGCACAGCAGATGGCAAGCACTATAGACGGGAGTAAGGCTAGGAAACAGAGGTTAGGGCTGCAGCTCAGGCAGTACTTGCACGACTCCACACCTGTGCCGCAAGCCAAGTTTAGGCCATTCTTCTCCTATAGTTATGGCTTTGAACACTTAAGGAATTTCAAAGATAAACACAACATTCTCATGAACTCTGTAGAGTAATGCCGAAAGGTTGTAACTATGACATAAGATGAAAGCCAGAAGTGATAGCTGGATTATACACTATCATCCCCATTTAAAAATACACATGCCTAGTCAGGTATCCCAGCACTCAGGAGGCAGAGGCAGGCAGATCTCTGTGAGTTTGAGGGCAGCCTCAAACAGCTAGGGCTGCTACACAGAGAAATCCTGTCCTGAAAACAAACAAACAACCCCACAAATTAAAAAAACAAAGAAGAAACAAAAACAAAAAAACAAAAAATACTCAACCAAAATCCACATACCTTACCCAAACATATTTTAACATTTCAAAAATAATTTCATGTTTCATAATCAAACTGAAAATTATTTAGTATGGCAGTATTTCTCCTTCCTCACTGTCAAGATGACTTAAATCTGTTACACCCATCATACACAGAAGAAAATATATTTGAAGAAATTTTATGCAGTGCATATATATATATATATATATATTATACCAACTGTTAATTTGGATATCTCCTTTGAGAGCAGAAACTGCTTTTCTTTTTTAAGGGAGACAGGCTCTTACTATAAAGAACTAGTGGGAATTATAGGTATTTGTCATTACATCACTCCCAGAACTTAATATCTTTAAATTTAGTACTGTTCTTGCCTATTAGAGCACCTGATATATACGAAATTTAAGAAATAGAAATTCATAAAAAATGGTTGTGCAGTCATAAAATAAATTAATCATAAGACAGGGTATTAGCATTTAGGACAGACAAAAGAATAAAGACTTTTTATACATGAAAAATTCCATTCTATAGACATCTCTACTACCGCTGTTTTCATACAAAATGCAAATATAATTGATGACATCTTATAATTTTAGTTTCTCAATATTCTCACCAAAGCTTCCAGCTTGGAAAAGTAGATCACTGCTATATTCTTCTCTAAGTGTGATTTCCTCTGGTCTACTTTGGTTCTGAGCAAGGGGCTCTGCAATATCAATATCACTATAGAGAAACATATTTAGGAAATGTATGAGCAGAACAACATGGTTTTACAAACTATTGAAAAAACTTAAAAACAGATTATAATAAAAGAATTTTTATTTTGTCAATAGTACTTTTCTGAGCATGAGCTTTAAGACACACATATACACAAGTAATGTTCTGGTTAATAAACCCCTGGTGCTTTCCAGTCACTATCTTACGTGTACATTTGAATAGATAGTCACTCTTTCTATGGCTTGAATATTTGAGTTCCCTCTAGGTCCAGATATTGAAAGCTATTTCTGAGGGTGATGTTATTAAGAGATGAGGCCTCTTAGAAGCAATCAGGTCATGAGGGCTCTGTTTTCAAGAACAGAATTTGTACAGTCCTAACTACCATCTTGATCTTGTACCAGGTGAGAATGTAGAATGACTGCCTACCATGAACCAGGAAGCAAAGCCTGAATTTATGGTATCTCAACTTTGGTCTTCCTTTGTTGATGCTCTGACAAGAACTGAGTAATTTATATACAGAAATTCACTGCACATGGGTCTGGAGTTTGGGAGGCCAAGATCAAGGCATCATAGATTTAGTATCTAGTACGTGTCTATTCCCCACAGACAATACTTTCCTGCTATATCCTCAGATAGTGGAACTGTAAGAAAGTTTCCTTGGTCTCTTTTATAATGCCACTACCCATTAAGGAGGGCTCTCAGCTTTCACAATCTCATCATGTTCAAAGGTTCCCACCATTTGTATCATCACCAGGGGGATTAGGTTTCAACATGTAAAATCAGAGAAACATACACATGAATTCAGACCCAAATTCTGTTGTCCAAAAACCTAACTTACTTCCTTCTCTCTCCTTCCTCAGCCTTCATCCTTTAGCTATCCTGATTTCAGTAAGGGGTAGCTCCATTTTATGCCCCAAATTAAATAGTCATTCTTTATTCATCAACATATCATATTTACTCTGACTTCCATATGTATCCATTAATTTGACTGCTACTATATTAATAAAGTGAAGTTTGAAAAACTGGTCCATATGGATTACTACAATAATCTCACAAGTTTTCTTTTCTTTTCTTTTCCCTTTATAGTGAAACAGCCAGAGGGAGCATGTTGAGACCAAGTAAGATCTGGTCACTCCTCTATTCTCTATTGAAAACTCTTGCGCATACTCTCCCAGCAAGATAAAAATCCTATTGTAATACCCACAAGACGCTCCATCATGTAATAAGGACACATGCTCCACCATGTTCATAGCAGCCTTATTTATAATAGCCAGAAACTGGAAACAACCCAGATGTCCCTCAACAGAGGAATGGATACAGAAAGTGTGGTACATCTACACAATGGAGTACTACTCAGCTATTAAAAACAATGAATTTATAAAATTCTTAGGGAAATGGATGGATCTGGAGAGTATCATCCCTGAGTGAGGTAACCCAATCACAAAAGATCACACATGGTATGCATTCTCTGATAAGTGGTTATTAGCCCAGAAGTTTGGAATACAGGAAGAACGACCCACAAACCACAAGAAACTTAAGAAGAAGGAAGACTAAAAGGTGGACATTTCATTCCTTCTTAAAAAGGGGAATCAAACACCCACAGAAGGAGTGGCAGAGATTAACTATGGAGCAGAGATGGAAGGAAGGACAAGCATATAGCTATCTCCTAAGAGGCCCCCTGACAATACCTGACTAATACAGATGTAGAGGCTCACAGTCATTCATTGAACTGAGTACACGGTCCCCAGTGAAGGAGTTAGAGAAAGGTTCTATGGAGCTGAAGGGTTTGCAGCCCCTTAGGACGAACAACAATTACTAACTAGTACCCTCAGAGTTCCCAGGGACCCAACCACCAATCAAGGACTATACAGGGTGGGATTGAATGTACTGGCAGCAGGTATATAGTAGAGGATTGCAAATTCGATCATCAATAGGAGTAAAGGACCTCGGCCTTGTGAAGGTTTTGTGCCCCAGTGTAGGGGAATGCCAGGGCCAATAAGTGGGAGAGGGTGGGGTGGCAGGCATGGGGAAGGGGGAGGCAAAAGGGGTTTGTTCTTGTTTTTGTTTATTTGTTTGTTTGTTTGTTTTGGAGGGGAAAATGGGAAAGGGAAAATGTACATATAAATAAAGAAAATACCTAATTAAAAAAAAAATCCTATTGTAGCCTATAAACCATATGTCTCCTGCATCTCTTGCTCCTTCTCTGACTAATTTCTTTACTATCATTTGCATTCTTGCTGCTCCTGAACATGTCCAATGGCCTCTGTGTTATTGTCCTTCCCCTTGGTTCTTGGTCATTCTCTCAGAGACTTTTTACTTCACTGGGTATTTCTGTTAGAACATTCTTCTATTTTATTGTATAGGTTTGTTCCCTTAGCTCTTCCAGACCTATGTTCTTACTGTATCAGAAAATCCTTTCCTGACAATCCTATTATTTCTTTATTTGTCTTAATATTTATTTATCTTCATATTGCATGTTTACTTGTTATTATCAGTCTATACTAACTAAAATATAAGATCCATTGGGCCAGGAACTGTTTTATTCATTGGTATCTCTTCATTGCCTAAAACTGTGCCTGCTATAGAAAAGGCATTTATTTAACAAATATTTACTAGATGAACAGGCATACTATCAATACTACAAACAACATTCAATTAGTGAGACATTTTGGTTTTGTACTTTGGAATTTTGCACTGCAATTTAAGTCTTTGTACTTGTTCAGTTGTTTTCTAGCTGAAGTTACCTTCAACAGATCTGAATATGAAATCAATAAAACATCAAGAAAGCAAAATAATTTACTTCATATTGTAGATGTCAAAATCATGAAATTCTTCTGGTAATGTGATAGCGTTGTAAGCTGCTTCAAAATTCTCTTTTGGGAGGTCAACCAGTCCTGAAAACAATGAAAAAGAAACACAGTAAGTAGTGGTCCCTTATGAAACTTTAAACTTCCAATTAAATCTTTGTCATCTCTCATGGGCTTCCCTATATCTACTCCTGCCCCTCAGCAGCCTATTTTTTCAAATAGAGTATCCATAGTAACAGTCACCAAAAGTAAAGAGATCAGATAATTCTCATGCTTAAAGATTTAAGCATGAATAAAGTAGCCCTGTACTTACATCATCTAAAGAGACTCTCCTCAATCATTAGACTCCACATACATACCAGCCTTTGTGTCCCCTGAAAAGGGCAAGTATTTCTTTTTCACCTCAAGACATTTGTACTTGTAGATTCATTTGCCTATAGTGCCATTCCCTCAGGGACTACTTACGCATGTGAGTACTTCTCATTTTTCAAGTGTGAGTTTAACTTCTCTTTCCTCACAAAGGTTTTCTCCAACTATCCTGTAAGATGAACTCTTTTATTTTCTATTGGAGATCTTGCTTCCTTTATAGCATGATCACTAATGGGTTCAGTAGCACATGCCTTTAATCTCAGCATGACCACAATTTGTAATTTTTGTAGAACGTTTTTAAAATATTTTCAATATCTGATTTCCTTATCTGACTGAAAAAAGAACTATTTATATTGCTTGTCTTTGTATTACAAAGCCTAACATTCATGTCAAGCACAAAGCATAAGAGTCAACAAATACTTATGAGATATATAAATAATAAATGAGCATGTAAAACATAGTATGCATATAAATCTACCTAAAGACTCTAAAACTATATTAAATGAGAAAGATTAAAAGAGTTATCAGTTGGGAGTCCACAAATGTTGATGGAGGGAGGGATGGTATATGAAAGGCACTAACACAGGTACTGTAAGAGATTAGGAAAATGTAGGTGGCAAAGATGCTTCTGTTAGAGAGCTTGAAGACTAGTGCTGGAGGAAAGACCTTTATTTAAACTAGTATGATAAAAGTAGGAAATGATGCATATATAAATTTCAAATTGTAGGCACTATATTTATAACACATATAAACATATAGCACTGTAGAATGTCTAAGAATTTTGATAATAATTCATAGTTATTATGTAATTTAAGACTCTCAAGAATTCTATGTTTACATTTTGTCAGTAATTTTGTTCTCATAAAGTAAAAAACAAGTATGGTGAACTAAATGACCCATTAAAAATAAGTGTATCCATTTCTTATACAATTGTGATGAATTTGAAGTATATTTTTATATTAATACAGAAAGCATAACAAATTTGGAAGCATAACTATTTCCTACAAACAGGGAAAAGAACAAGGGAAAGAATATAATTATCTTTATGGAATTTTAAGATTCAGTCAAAATGAAGTTTATATTCATTATATTCACCTCAAATTACAGTATACTCACAACTAAAAGAGACCACCCAACACAAACATGCCCAAAGGAATCAATAGTGACACAAAATAATATTGTGTGTATACCTGGGCGAAATGTCATCTTCATCTTAAGAAATGCTTCACTGCAATCTGCCAAAAGATATTTTGCCTTCCTGTTGTAGATTCGAACAACTCCCAAAAGAAGGTGTCCTGAAGTTCGGAGTGCAATTTTCACCTTTGAGTGATTTTTAAAACATTAGAAAAATAAAAGATAAGGTTTGTAAATCCTGTTCTTTGAAAACTAAGGAAATCACAATTTCTCTTTGAAAAGCAAATGTTATATTGTTACTAAAGTAAACCACTTTTAAACTCACCATATAAAGTAATTTACTTTTATTTTTGCATATTCAGCAAAGCCATAAAAGCTTCAGCAAAGCTTCACTTAAATCCATATTAGAGTGCCTTTGTGTAGACAATAATTTTGGGGGGAATAAAAAGTTTTGAGAAGCAAAACTGTCTTGGAAACATTTTAATTCGACTACATCATCTATTACATCAGCCATGACTACTACAGATTATCATTTTAATTAGTAACATACCTTAGGTGAAATAATTTTTTGAATGGTTATTTCTAGATTACACTCAAACACATGGGCCTTTGTGAGTTTCTTCTCCCAGTGAGCTGCAAGCCATATTTTGGCCAGTGGCCCTCGTTTACTCATAAGCACATGAGTATAGAACATGTTGCCTGTATCCCTTATGTGTAATTAAGGAACTAGAGAGAACACAAAACAAATGTCTTAGATTTGATAAGAAAACCTTTTTGGTATTCTTTTACTGCAATAAAAATGTATCATTAATTCAATAGAATAATACTCAAATTATCTCCTAACACAATGTTATTAATTTTCTCATTAAAAAGGGGATGTTATTTAGAATATTATTAAAACTAAGGAAAGGCCAGCAGTGGTGGCACACTCCTTTAATCCCAGCACTTGGGAGGCAGAGGCAGGCGAATTTCTGAGTTCAAGGCTAGCCTGGTCTACAGAGTGAGTTCCAGGACAGCCAGGGCTACACAGAGAAACCCTGTCTCGAAAAACAAAACAAAAAACAAAAACAAAAACAAAAAACCAAAAAAAAAAAAAAACAGGAAAGAAACAATAGAAATAAATAGACAAAACTAAGGTCATCTGTTTCCTAAGAATTAAAAATTTGATGTTGGATCATTAATTTATATCCAGGTGTGTAACTACATTTTTCTTTTTAGGATGCTAAATATTACTTACTGTTTATTATTATTATCATTAATTATTAGAGATAGGCTGTTTATAGAGAAAGGTGGTCTGGATCCTCTGAACTTTCTGCTTCTGCTTCCAAGGATTACACATACGTACCCCATGCCTGGCTATAAATCTATTAATGTTGAAGTTAAAATGACAGAATTCCAAAGGGCTATAAAGTTAAAAAAGAAAAGAAACTACAGAAAAATAATCAGAAGTCAGAAAACTAAACAGCCATTGAATTTCAATATTTTGGAATAAGGCTCTTAGAATTTCTACTTAACATAAAAGACAGGAAATAAATGGATATTTCTAAAACCTGTACTACTGATGACAAACTAAAGCTCTATTTCGAAGTAAAGAATGAGGAGAGATGTCATATCACTTTTGACTTTGGAGTACAAATTACTACTTTCATATGTCATGTGAAACTGCCACACAGAAACCAGCTTTCTTCCTACTGAATGTTTTGGTAAAAGGGAACACTGAGCCAAAATGGAGACAAACATAAAGTCAACCACAGAATTAAAAACTTAGGTCAACTTGGATCAATGACCATTTCCACTGCAAGAATCAAACGAAAGGTTACACAACCTACCAAACCACAGTCCCTAGGCAAACACTTTGCTATTGGTTATGGTGCCCTGTGATGGCTCTACTTCCTTTTGGTGCTTTGAAATTAACTCCAAACCTAAGTTAAGAAAAATGTCCCCAAGTGTGAGGACAGTTAAAAAATATTTTTGGTACTAGATTAAAATAATAAAATTGTAAAAGCTAAACACTGGGATTTTACGTTCTGGAGACCCTGGCTTACTGAGCATGTGTCCACCGCTCACCGCTCCCCTCCCCACATCCATGCACTCCACATCCCCATCCCTCAGACATCCGAGGGTGAAGGTACAGGGTTAGGTTTTTACAGATAACTTCATGAAAGAGAAGGCAAGCCTGATACAAGGAAGGCAGAGCCGGGGACAGGACTGACCCCTGAAAACCCATCCAGGGAAGGGACGAGAGGGAAGGGCAGGCCCTGAGGGGTGACCTGGCAGGTGACTAGGGGCCTTGCAATGGAGCCTGAAGGCTAAGAGTCTGAGGGGAGGGGTACGGGGCCTGAGAAGAGAGCGTGAGGTTGAGGGGAGGGTCAGGGGTGGAGAGGCTGAGGGCCAAGCCGCAGCCAAGGATGCTGGGGATGCGCCTGGGAGGTCGCGGCAGCCACACGCTTCCCACAGACATCGCGCACTGGTGGGAAACCCGGGCCACAGACCCGCAGACCCAGGTCGGCTCCTCAGGTGGGCCTCAGGGGCTTGACGCCAGGAGCTGAGGGAATACTGAGTCGCCAGGCATGGCGCAAGGGCCCCTCCCAAATCACCCAATCTGCCTACCGCTCCCAGCTGCCTGGCCTCGCAGGCAGGCCACCCCCTGCTTTCAGGGTGGGGTCGAGGAGTGAGGCTCCCAGACCTGAGTGTGTCTCCTGGAGTTGCAAGCCGGCTGCCTGCCGCTGCTGGGTGTGAGCTGGGAGAGGGAACCAGCACACGTGGGGGCGGGGCGGGGGCGGGACGGAGCGGGGCGGGGCGGGGCTGAGTGGTGAGGAGTGCTGTTTGGAGGGCAGGTGGGAGGGGCGTGGTGTGGAGTGGAGGGGCGGGGCAAGCCATGAGGGGCGCGGAGTGGAGGGGCTGGGCAAGCCATGAGGGGCGCGGAGTGGAGGGGCGGGGCAAGCCATGAGGGGCGCGGAGTGGAGGGGCGGGGCAAACCATGAGGGGCGCAGTGTGGAGGGGCGGGGCGGAGGGGAGGGGCGTGAGAATGGGCGGGTTGTGAGGAGGCGGGAGTTTGAGAGGTTAAGGCCCTAGGAGGCATGAGGGGCGGAGCTGAGTGAGGCTTGTGATAAGACGTGGAAAGGGCGGGGCGTGCGAGAGGTGGGCGGGGCGCGAGGATGGGAGGCTAAGAGAGGTAGTGAGGGTGAGATTGAGAGGTGGGAGGAGCAAGCATGGAGGGGCGGGGCGTGAAGGTGGGCGGGTTGTGAGGGGGTGGGGCTGAGTGGGTCCAGTGAAGAGCAAGGTCTGAGGGGTGTGGTTTGAATGGAAGGGAGGGCGAGGTGATACAGGATGTAAAATGAAGTATGAGAGATTGAGACTGAAGGAGCAGGCCAAGAGAGGCTGGAGAGGCTCATGTGTACCTTATGGCTAGAAAGCAGCGCTGAGGCATCCCATATAAACCACCTGCTCAGGATCTGTGCTTGAATTCTGGGAACTGAGCCAGGGATGGTGGCTTACATCTGATCCCCATGAGTTCTTCACCAGCCTGATCTACATTAGCGAGCTCCAAAACAACCAGGACTTGGGAGGCAGAGGCAGGCGGATTTCTGAGTTCGAGGCCAGCCAGGTCTACAGAGTGAGTTCCAGGACAGCCAGGGCTACACAGAGAAACCTTGTCTCGAAAAACCAAAAAAAAAAAAAAAAAAAAAAAAGGGTGAGGAAGGGGAGAGCAGGGCTCCCACTAGAATAGACCCCTCAAACACAAGTCTATGAGCCAATTCCAAGTCTTTGTTTCAGCCAGCAGGTGACTATAACTGAGTATGGGGTATCCAAGTGCAGCCCTAAGCCTTTCTTAGGGGTCACTTTTAAGCAAGAAAGCCACTTGGTGGCTGGAAAGTCTTCATGTTTCCTTCCTGAAGCTGCAAGCAGATAGTTTCAAAATAACCAAAATATGTGATTAGCAAAAACAGTGAAGTCAGTCTGACCATTACAAAGAGTCCACATTCTTGACTTACTTGGAATTGTTGTTCGTGTGTGTGTGTGTGTGTGTGTGTGTGTATAAATTTCCCCTTACAGTCACTGGCACTCTGCTCAGCAGGACACATCTCATCTGAGGTACTGAATGAAGTCATCATAGTCAAGTTGCTGCCCCTGACACACTTGACGTTCCTGCAAAAATGACGCTATCCTCTTGAACCTCAGCTTTCCTCACCTATGAAATGGAAATTTTGATAATAAAAGTACCTACATCATGGAGCATGGCAAAAAAAATTAACGAGATGATGTACGTAAAGGATCTACAGTTATAAGTGCTTAACAAATATTGGATATTGTTATTGCTGTTATTATTTAAAATATCATTCATTCATACTGACCTACCCTCTTCCCCTTTGGGGGCAGTAAACATGTTAACCTGAATTATCATAACTTTTAATAGCTAGTGTCAGTTGCTTGAGAAAATCATATAGGAATATCAGTAATACATCCTGAAACAGTGATGTCCAGTATGAGGTTATAAACATGGCCCAGGCTCCTTTCTGGACATTTTCATAGATTACCTCATTTACTCTATAAACAAACATGCAACAGTTATTAGTTTTCCCTTTTGTGGAGTAAGGAAATGTAGGAGAGGAAACAAAACCTGCCCAAGGTCACGTGATTGGGAATGGTGGAAATATGGTTCATATTCACGTTCAGCTCCCACTTTCTTTCTTGGGGTTGATGCAGATATCCGGAACACATCCTTGACACTGCCTACAGCACCACAGCCAGGTGTTTCTGTAAGCTTTGTGGGAATTATATGTAACTGTAATCCTTTAAAATCAATATCATTCTCCACTCCAGCTCCCTGTCATGCTATATTAGTGAATCAAGGGAGGCAGCCAAGACAGAGTAAAGTGCACATTTAATTTAGGTTCAGAAAGATACATTCATTAGGGGCCATTCAGTTCCCATCTATGGTTAAGTCATTGCTATCCATCTTATGTAAAATGGCTTCTAAAAACACAACTATTACCCACTAAGCTGACTCAACCTCCATGTGAATGGGAGTCCCCAGGGTCAAAAACTGTGTTAGTGCTCAGGATCAGGAGTGTGCACACAGGGCAGGAAACAAGATTGAAAGCTAGTCCGAGGAACACTTCTTATCATCAGACATAATAACTTACATAGAAGATTTGGCTCTCACAAAGGCTAGTTAAAGCAGAAATCTAGGGATCAGTAGCAATCATAAGGACTTGAGTTCAAGCCCTCAAAACCCATGTAAAAACTGAACACATGGTGTAACGTCTGTAACTCCAGTGCTCCTACACAGCAATGGAGAGTGAAGACAGATGAATACCCTGGAGGGCTCAGACCAGCTATCCTGGGAAGCAACAATGGGATCCTGTCTCAAAAATGTGGAAGATGGAGACTCTCTTCTGGGGTTGTCCTTTGACCTCCAAACACTTGTCATGGTAGGAACATACTCATATTCACATGAGGAATATGCATATAAATGTGCATGTATACATAGAGCAGAAATCTTCTGGCAATGCAAAATATAGTTATTGGTATAACATGTATTTTTCTTCCTTTCTAATTAAAACAACACAAGAACAACATAACCTAAAGTGCACAGACTTGTGCTTGCTGAGCACGACATGTAGCAATGCTATAAGCAGCCAGCAAGAGTGTTTATTGTATCAAATCATTGTAGTAGGTCACATCTTATGTGGATTGTTTGCCCTGGCAATATCTGATGACCATAAAAGAGATGTCTTGCAGAACAGAACAAAACAGTAATTCATTAAGAGAAGTAGATACATTCCAAGTCAAAATGATGAATACACTATTGCTCATTTAATAATCTAATTAATTAAAAGGAGGGTCTAGAATGCTGGAACAGGCCTTTAATTGCAGCACTTGTGAGACAGAGGCAGGCAGACTTTTGTGAGTTTGAGGCCAGCTTAAACTACATAGAGAGTCCCAGGACAGCCATGGCTACATAGAAAGACCCATCTCAAAAAGAAAGCTAGAGCTAGAGCTAGAGCTAGAGCTAGAGCTAGAGCTAGAGCTAGAGCTAGAGCTAGAGCTAGAGCTAGAGCTAGAGA
>JADRCD010156360.1:0-23220 GCA_019843815.1 Montemys delectorum | reverse complement strand
AGATAGATAGATAGATAGATAGATAGATAGATAGATAGATAGATAGACAGATAGTTAGATGATAGATAAGGAAAACGTCCACTCTGTCCTCCACACTCATATACCCATAGCCAATGCAAACACATGCACAGCACTTGAATATACCAAGAAAAGAATAAACATTGGCTAAGCACCTACATGAGTATGAGCCATGTAGAGGTTATGATGAGGCCTGGATCAGGTCTTCTGCCAAATTGACATGTTTAAAGTCCTGAGTGGCTCTAGAATATGACTACTTGTGAAGACAGGACCTCTTAAAAAGTGATTACATTAAGATGAATTCATTAGAGTGAAACCTGGCCCAGTACAACTAATGTCCTCAGGTGGAGATAAAACACAGTCCTGCACACAGAGACAAGACATTGTGAGGACAGGGAGTTCTAATGGCTGTTAAGTCACAGCAGTTTCACCTGAAGCTAGCCCTCCTAGTACCTTGATCTCAGACAACTCCTCAACAGTGACAGAGAAAAATTCTATTGTTGAAGTCTCCCAGTCTGGGATACTTTGGAAAGACAGGATCTGCAAACAAGGTGCAGCAAGACACCATAGTAAAGATCTGCTGGGGTCTGACTTTCTCTTAAAATATATCAGTAACTCAAGCTAACAAGACATCCAAGCAAGCAGAGGTAGAGTCAGGAAGAAAGGTGTGACTGCCTCCAGACATCCTAATTGATTTCTCACAAAGCTCTTCAGAATTTCACAGCACAAAGCCTCTATCAATCGCTCTGTCTTATTAAGTAAGGCGCCTCATCTTCTCCAACAATTGGAAAAAGATTTCCCGGATCTTCAGAGCAGGTCTCAGGTTCTGAATGCCGGGCTGGCTTCCTTCGCCATTCTCAAGTTCCATATAGAATCTCACATCCCTTTCTAAAGAATGGCAGCAGCCAGGGATGGTAGCTAATGCAATAATCACAAAACTTAGGAGATAAGGGAAAGAGGATAATGAGTTCAAGGCCAGTCTAGGTTATCTAGTAAGATCCCATTCTCAAATCAACGACAAGACAAAAATAAGCAAGCAAGCAAACAAAAATCTCTGGCAGCTATTGGATGAAAATAAAATCCAATTTAAAGACATCTTAATTGGCCTTCACACATCTCTCATCTCACAGCACTCTTGAAGACAAATTTAACTTCATGTTCTCTCACAATTTAACTCCAGTAATTAAAAAAAAAAAAAGTGACTGTACACAATGCAAAAAGCCCACAGGTGTTTCTGACAAAGAAACCTTACCAAAGTATTTTAGGTAGCTATCTAACACCTATCCTATTATTGGTAACTTTGTGTCCCTTTGAGAGTTCTGGTTTATCACATCTGGTAGATCCAGTGCTGTGAACTAATTGAAAATAGCATACTCACTGACTAAAGGAAGTGAAGAAATCTATCCAAAGCTGAAGAGCACCTAAACTGGTCCTGAAGTACTCATTTCGATAGGTCATATTGAGATTCATATAAAAAAAAATCATAGTGCTAGCAGTTGAGGACACAGAGAGACATGTGTAGTCAAAATTACAACCTAAAGTCCAATTTTAAAATCTCAACATTGCTGAGATTTGAAGCAGTTACTTCTTTTACGGATGGTCATTGCACACACAGTATGGTTCTTAGCAGCTCTGACCTCTAGAACCTAGTTTAAAGTAGCTTCCTGTTCTGACCTAGATAGGAAATAACCTCTACCACGCATGCCTTTCCACTGTTGTACCCACCCCGTGGAACAGGCACAAAGCAATGGAGGTGCCTCACTATGTACTGAGACCTCCGAAGCCATGAGCCAAGTCAAATCTTCTCCTCTGTAAGTTACTTTACTCAAGATTTTTTTCAAAGCTGTGGGGAAAAAAAACCCTGACATCTTTTCCCTGATTATAACAACAACAACAACAACAACAACAACAACAACAACAACAACAACAACAAAATCTTCAGACATTGCTCAGTGTCCTATAAAAAGAAGGGATGTATATTGTCCCCACAAAGGCTTAGCACATAGTGCTTTTACAGAGGTCCCAAGTTTGGTTTCTAGCATACATGTTGCATTGCTCACAACCATATGTACCTCCAGATCCAGGCAATCCAATCCAATGTCCTTCTCTTGCCTCCTTGCTGACCTGCACTGATGTGCACATACGCCAACACAGATACACAAAGATCAGTAAATTCTTCAGGAGGAAGAAAACTTCTGTTACAGTAACTTGTAGCTTTTAAATACAACTTCTGTAAATACAGTGCTTAAGGGCTAGGGAGATGAGGCAGTCTATAAAACACTTGTTGTATAATATAGACAGAAAGGACATCAAAACTCAGAAACCTAACCTCTGGGCCACAGTCTTCCCTGAGAAGCTCCAAGGTTCTCAGGTCTTCAACTATATACTGAGAGTTAGGGTGCTCTCCATTAGCTTTCCTGAACATGAAGCCTTTGGATATGGACTGAGCTTTCAGGTTGTACAGGGCTTGCCAGTGGATTTCTCAGCCTGTAGTGTTATGTGTCAACTCATTTAATAAATTGCCTCTACTATCTCCTTACCCTAACTCTCTATATGAATAGTGTACACATCTACACATCATAGAAAGAAAGAAATTAAACAGAATGACTATGTAACTCTACCTACTCCTTATTCCACCTCTATTATGAATAGTATACACATAACAGAAATTAATTAAGCAGAATTACTTACTGGTCATGTCTCTCTGGAGAACCCCGACTAACATACCATGGATGCATGTGGTGTTCAAGAGACATATATCTATCTGCCCAATAACACCTTTCCATTGATCCAGTCACTTTCCCCGCACAGGAATTTGTTTCATAGGTAGGATGAGGCCTGCCCATCTGTTTTCATTGTCTCACTTAATTAGTAATGCTTCCTTTCACTGGCAAAAGTGCTCCAAATTGGATGACAAGTTTTACAATCATCTTTCCATTAATTCAATTAAGTCTTGAACTGAAAACTTATTAGACCAGCTATTTTATGTCATCTGATTCATGCCATGAACATCCAACCCATTATTTAACTATTAGCTCTAATTGCGCATGTATGTTTCTTCACTTACTACCTTAGCACCTCCCTGAACAAAATAATGTCCAGAAAGATCATAACCCATGTGAGCTCAGTTTACCTTCTAAGTTTTTTCTCCCTCTGCCCTTTCCCAGATTCCTGTCCAGGACAATTTCACTGCTGTCCTTTCTCCAACTTGTCTGCCAGTAACACTGACCAGATGCCCTCCTGATCATTCATCTTCACTTCTGACGTTCTATGTCAAGCATACCTGTGATCCTTAGCCAGTCAATACCTGTCACAATTTGTGTACACTGTATTTCATTTGTCTCCTTTGATGGTTCTTCCTATCCTACAAGTGCAGGTGCATACTTATTGTTGAGTCTACAATCACTGTTATCTTTGTATCTTTAACAACCTTATGACCTGATACTTGGTTGCCATTTGATAGAGTTCTGCTGCTCAGTTACCTTATTAAAATGAAAATTGGCCATATTTTAAACAGTCAGTGCTATTTTATGGGGCGCCTATTATGTGGCAGGTAAATGGCTTTTGCTCAATAACAATAGGATTTCAAAACATGCATTTTGACAGCTAATTTTGGCTGTCAGCATGAGGCAAATTTCTGGGTGTCTTTAAGTAACTTCACACAAAGCTATAATAGAGGTAGGAAGAGTCACCCTAAATGTAGGTAGGACCATTCCATGTTCTGGGGTCCTGAACTAGACAAAAAATAAAATAGAAAGAGGGAGATGGGCACAATATTCTCTCTTTTTCCCCTTAATGTAGGCCCAACGAAACCAGTCACTCTCTCTCCTGCCACCATGTGCTCCTGCAGTAATTGTACCATCAAACTGAATGAAAATTGAATTTTTTAATGTTGTTTTTGTCAGGGATTTTGCCACAACAATGGGAAAAGCAATATAAGGCTTGTCCACATTCACACTTTTTTTTTTTTCAGTGAAATGGTCTGAAATGTCAGCATCTTAGTCACATGTGCTTTGCCCTTCAGTACCAGGGCATCAGAACTTGTTACTGGATCATGGCCATACAACAGAATCACCTAACCTTTTCCATGACTTCATGATAATCCCAACTTTTAGTGAACTGTCACAGACATAACATTTCCTTTATTCTGGCACCTGTGCCTTCCAATTAGCTTATTCCTAATCCTAATTGCTCTAGACTAAATGGATTAAGACAGCCTACAGTTCTTAGTGAATTTCAGAATCCACATGTGGTGCCACTAGCCCAAATCAAAATGTTACATTGATGCACACTTTCCTATAAGCTCTGGAGCAAATCATATTATTTGGGTTTTCTTGGGCTGGCTGTTTCTTTGGCTCACACTCATCTCCCCCACATTCAAAACTAGCAGTGTAGCCTCTTCCCTGACCCTGAATTTATGGTTCTGTCATTGTAACTCCAGTCTGTAAAGCCTCTCTACTGTTAAGAACCTGTGTGATTTTCTTGGATTTACTGGGATAATCCAAATGGTTTATCTATCGCAAGGTGTCTAACCTTAATCACATTTCTAAAGTCCCTTTTGCTGAGTAAGATAACACAGTCATAAGTTACAAAGATTAGAACATGGACATCTTTGGATGGTTTCTGTATTTCATGATCTAAAATGTTGTTGCTTTTGCAGAGGAACCAATGTTCAATTCCCAGTACCCATATGATGACTCATAACTGTTTGTAACTCTAATTCAGGGGGATCTAACACTCTCCTCCAGATTCTGCAGGACTTATATAGCACATGGTACATATACATATATAAAAGCAAAATCACATATACATGAAATACTTTAAAGTATGTGTTTCTTTTACAATTAAGACAGTGAGCATCCTTAGATGTATGTCCTCATGTTTTGGTATGTATGACTATAAGAGCAGACACCTAGAGGTACATTACCAGGTCAAAAAATATTCACACTTCCCAATTTTAACATCAAATGGTTATTTAAAAGTTCTTGTATGTTTTTGGTATTTTTGTTGAAGATCAAGTACCCATAAGTGTGTTGGCTTATTTCTGTGTCTTCAATTCTATTCCATTGATCAGCTTGTCTGTCTCTGTACCAGTACCATACAGGTGTTTTTGGTTTTGGTTTTTTGCTTGTTTGTTTGCTTGTTTTGTTTTTTTATAACTATTACTCTGTAGTACAGTTTGAGGACAGGGATGGTGACTCCCTTGGAACTTCTATTATTGTTTAGAATGGGTTTCCCTATCCTGAGTTTTTTGTTTTTCCATATGGAACTTAGAATTGCTTTTTCCTTGTCTTTGAAGAATTGTGTTGGAATCTTGATGAGGATTGAATTGAACCTGTAAATTGCATTAGCTAGGATGGCCATTTTTGCTATGTTAATCCTCTCAATCCACAAGCATGGGAGATCTTTCCATCTTCTGAGGTCTTCTTTGGTTTCTTTTTTCAGGGATTTAAAGTTCTTGTCATACAGATCTTTCACTTGCTTGATAAGAGTTACACCAAGGTATTTTATACTGTTTGTGGCTATTGTGAAGGGTGTTGTTTCTCTAATTTCTTTCTCAGCTTGTTTATCATTTGCATAAAGAAAGTCTACTGATTTGTTTAAATTAATTTTATATCCAGTCACTTTGTTGAAGTTGTTAAAAAGGAAAGTCAAAGTGTGAATGCTTCAATCCCATTTAGGAGGGGAAACAAACTAATCACTGGAGGCCGAGGGAGGGAGGATCCTAAGTAGGGGAGTGGAGAGGAAGGGGAAAATGAGGGAAGACTTAGGTATGGAAAGAGACAGGCTAGAAGTACAAAGAGCCATTAGAATGAATAGAAATATGTAGCAGTCAGGGGTAGCGAACAAGGGTGGGGGCAAGGGGAGGTATGGACCACTAGAAAGTCCCAGACACCAGGAATGTGAGAAGCTCCCAGGACTCAAAGGGGATGACATTAGCCAAAAGATCTAGCAGGGGAGAGGTAGAACCTGAAGAGACCACCCCCAATAGATAGGCATGGGCCTCAGTTGAGGGAAGGGGCTTACTCACACATCTCAAATTTTTTAATCCAGAATTGTTCTTGTCTAAAGGAAATGTAGGGACAAAAAAATGGAGCAGAGACTGAAAGAAAGGCCACCCAGAAACCACTCCACCTTGGGATCCTTCCCATCTGAAGACACCAAACCATGACACTATTGCTGATGCTGAGAGCTACTTGTAGATAGGAGTCCAGTAGGGCTGTCCTCTGAGAGGCTGTGCCAGCACCTGACTAAGACAGATGCAGACACAGCCAACCATTGGACTGTGCCTGGGGAAACCAATGAAAGAGATAGGGAAGGACTGAGGGAGCTGAAGGGGCCTGCAACCCTATAGGAAGAACAACAATATCAACCAACCAGAACCCCCGGAGCTCCCAAGGTATAAACCACCAACCAAAGGTTATACATGAGTATACACATGTATACAAGAGTATACATATGTAGCAGAAGGTTGTCTTATCTGGCATTAAGGACAGGGGAGGTGCTTGGTCCTGTGGAGGCTTGTTGCCCTAGGGAAGGAAGATGCTAGAGGGGTGAGGCAGGAGTGGGTAGGTAGCTGGGGAGTACCCTGTTAGAGGCAAAGGAGAGGGAAGATGGGAGTGGGGGTCTTTTGGAGGGGAAATTGGGAACGGGGAACAACATTTGAAATATAAATAAATAGAATAATCAAAAATAAAGTTCTTGTTTCTACTGCTTTGTTTTTTTTTTTTTTTAAATGTATTGAATGTGTGTTGAATCCTAACCAAGTGGTTGTTCTGTTTTATAAAATGGTGCTTTACTACATAGTCTGGTCTGGATTCAAATTCTTAATTCTCCAGCTTCAGCTTCCCAAGTGCAGAGATTAAATAGATGATTTGTGGAAAAATAATCTTCAGTGGTTTAAAATTTTCAACTATAGTTTTTAAGATGCTAAAAGTACAAAAAGATAGTAAGGTTTTGCCTCAAGGTCTCTTTCTCCCTCTTTGGAAGCTTGATAAAGGGCATTGTAGAGAAAATCAAACAGTATACGCAGTAGAAATAAATAGTCTAAACATCTTCAAAGTTTTTCAGTGAGCCGAACTGTAGACATAAGTTCAAACTTCAGATGAGTATATTGCAAGTCCCACAAATGTAGCCACCAGCCCACCTGACACCTCAAGCTTTTCTCATCTTCTTTCCATAATTCCTCATTCAACAAATATAGTGTTGACATAGATACACTTTTTTCTTTTTACCTATGAACAAGTTACCGATTTGAAACTTGCTCCTAAAACCACTTAGAGATATTAAAATAGTCCACTAAATTTGGACTTTGGTACCCTAAAATGAAAAAAATCTTATCTATACATATATCTGTATTACACAAGAGTCTTACACAAATCTCGGCACACAATAATAGATCAATCAGGCCAACAGTATACTATTCATAGGGCTCTTGTTTAAATCTGTTTTCAGTGCCTACATCAGTCTCTCTTCCAAATCAAAACATAAAATATGATTCAAAGGAAAAGAGGATCTACGTATAATGTCATAAATTAGCACACGCATATGGATGTTTCTAGAAAGGGGGTTGGTTTTCCTTGTGAGGTATTCCTGTTCTTTGTGGGCTAAAATAAATTTTTATTACTAAAAATAATTCAAAATCTAACATACTAAAATGTATGCAGTATTTCACATTCTATGAAGTCATTTCTTGTTGTTTTAAGCATCAGAACCCCATTTGTTGGGTGGGATTTTATCACCTCTCATTTTAGATGCTAATGTCACAAAATCAGTATCTCGTAAACGGGATTGGAGCCTTCACTTAAACATGAATGAATGCAAAGCTGTCTATGTCACTGGTTAAGGCCTCTGGGCTTCACCTGGACTTCAAGTTGAACTGTATGAAAGCTGCCTCAGGAATATGATGTTAATGAATGTCTAAACCCCGGTGAATTTGTGGATTCTATAACATGCCCTAATACACATTCTATCAGACAGAACAGGATACAGGATGGAAGGGGAAAGTGTGGTAAAAATATAGTTTCCCACCATTTTTGTTTTAGCTCGCACTGTGTAGCAATTTTCTCTGAAGCTCTTTCAGATTCAGAAAGTTCTAAAGGAGTACCTTAAGATTCAGGAAGTAAGCAACTTGAAATTTTCAGGAAATCCCTAAAACTGACCTGACATATAATCACTCCCTCTCCAAGATTATATAGACTTCTGAGAAACTCAGACCACCGAGCTGCCTAGAAGAGACACTTTGCAAACTGTCAAGCTGCCTGTATGTCTGGCAGATGGCTACATGGTTCCAGCTTTCATTTGTCACCTAGGCTTGGAGGGACTCTCAGTAATACAGCTGTTTTTGAGTCACCCTTGTTCTTCCATGTAACCCCTCACCCAAATTCTTATAAGTAACTCAAATAACCTTATATGTCTACTAAACTGGACTTAGCTATTATACATATGTTAATCTGTCATTGTTTCCCTAGCAGACATTCGAAGACATTTGTTAATGCCTCCTAACGAATAGTATCATATAACATATCACAACATGCATGGGGACCTGACGCACTTCAGCATCAGCAGAGCAAGACTCACGGCCAACGAAAGAGGTTTGAAGGGGTACATAATACAATAATTTGTTGATTCCACGCTACAAACACTGGCTTGAAAACCTTATCACAAAACAGCCACAGGATAACCTGTAGTGGCGACACCCAAGATCTGTTGGGTAAGAGGCATTGAATTATCCTTTTAACTAGTACTCAGTTATAGCTGGGCATACCTGTCAGTCCAACACTCAAGAGACAGAGGCAGGCATATTTCTGGGCGTTTCAGGTAAGCCTGGTCTATGCATGGAATTCCAAGTAAGCCAGGGATATACATATTCTACCCCTGTCTCAAAAATTAAATTTTAAAATGTTCTTAAAAAAGTAGTTCTCAAATGTGGGTGTAAAGTCTTTCAGATCACCTTCATACCTGCACAACCGCCACTGCCACTCCCTCTCTCTCATTAGAAATTTATAAATCATGGATAAATATGGTGACAGTTCCAGATTAAAAAGTATATGAGGAGCTGGTATAGGATAGCTTGGTTGACAGAGGCTTGCCTAATATGCACAAAGCCTTTGTTTTACATCCTGGCACTGCATAAATGGGGCATGCTGCCACAACCCAGTAGAAGTGGAAATTGAGAGGATCACCCTTGGCTCCCAAGTGAGCTTGAGGCCAGCATGGAATGTAAGAGACAGTGTTTCAAGAGAAAAAATACAGAATGATGCTCTAAGAAAATGTCTCGGTGGTTAAAGTGACTGCTGTGCAAATATGAGGAGCACCGGAGTTAGAATCGAAATACATGCCAGGTAGGTACCTATAATCTTAGAGCTGGAATTCAGACAGGGGACCTGCATAGCAAGCTGGCTAGCAAAACCAGCTGTTTGACTGAAAGCTGTATGCCAATGAGGAAACTGGAAGAGTGACAGAGAATGATTCCCAACATCAACCTTGGTCCTCTACATGTGCATTCATGCCCACAAGTGTGTATACCCTCATGCATGTACACTCACACAATGCACACACACATGCATATTCACAGGATGCACACGCACATGAACACACACATGAACACACTCATGCACAAACACAATGCACACAAAAATGTACACCCATGCAATGCACACCTATATACATGCACACACAATACACACATAAATTCACACACATGCTCACTCACACACAATGTACACACATATGCACACATATACAAGGCACATTCATATACATGAACACACATAATGAATACCCACACATATGCACACACACAAACGCACACCCACAATATACTTACACAAATGCACACCCATACATGCACACACACACACACAATACACACCAACACACATGCATACCACATACAAACAAAAATGGGAGTTATCTAACTGTGCTTTCCAATTTGTTCATTAAAATCTCCAGGAACTAAATGTAGAAAATATAGAGTGAGCATTATCAATCAAGACAACTCTCTCCAGAGCCATTGGGCCCTCCCTGCAGTGACCAGGATCTTCATAGTGGTTGGGTATTAGCCTGGGATGGTAAGTATAAGAAATGCTAGAGTAAAATGCAACCACTATTGTATCTGTGGTTGAATGGCAGCTTAAGGAGAGGCTGGGAAACACTTAGAGGTCACAAGGGCATAACTGGTCAGAAAAGTAGTGGGCCTCCATGGAGCAGAGAGAAGAGCGCGGCCAGAGTAGAAGCAGACTCCCTCTGACGATTTCATTGACAAATCTTAATTACAATGCTTCTGTGGATGGAAACCGTTTTAAAATGCTATTACAAACACAGGCTGATTGCAGAAATCTGTTCATCTAAAAAACTAATTAAGTCATTATTTCCTTTCCTATTACCATGGTGAATGTAAGCTTTTCACTTATGAAAACAATAACATAATCCTCCCTTATATTTAGACAGCACCTTTTAAAAAAAGTATCTATAGGCCTAAGTGATTTTAGAAATTAAAAAAGACTATGAAAAAGAGGTTAAAAATAGAATCACTATCAAGATGCAAAGGAATGATACAATCAAAGTTTTTATTTTTAAAAAATGTGGAGATACAATAATCTCATGTGTTTTATCTTCATCATTTTGAAGAGTATACTTTTTTAATCATAGGAAAACTTATTTTAAGAAAAAATGTCTAAATTTTGCAAAAATAAGATTATTGTACAGTGCCAAAGGATAAAAAGCTTTGCTGGGCTCGCTGGGCTGGCTGGGCTTGCTGGGCTCGCTGGACTGGCTGGGTTCAGGACTGTGGCTGTTATGGCAAAAGAGCAGGCCTATATGTTGATGGGTAGCAAGCTGCTCCCCAAAGTAGCTTTAAGGTGGACTATGGTTCTATGGTTAAATTTCATCTTTGAAACAATTGGACTGTGTGTGTGTGTGTGTGTGTGTGTGTGTGTGTGTGTGTGTGTGTGTATGAAGATCAGAGGGCAAGATCAGTATTTTCCTCACTCCTCCATTTTCCACCTCCCTTTTATTTTTTATTGAAACAGGGTTTCTCTGTGTAGCCCTTATGACCTCCATGGCCTGGTACTCTCTATGTAGATCAACCTGGCCACAAACTTACTGAGATCCACCTGCCTCTGCTTCTGAGTGGTAGGATTAAATGCATGCCTAGCTTCCACTATTTTTTTTTTTTGAGCCAGGTGTCAGTCTCTATCTGGACCTCAGTTATTTAGCTCAACATTCTGGCTAGAAGCTCCAGGATCCTCCCCGTCTCTGCTTCCCCCAGCTCAGAGATTAACCATGCATATGGCAAACTCTCAGGTTTTTTCACACATGGGTGGTGGAGATCCAAACTCAAGTCCTCTAAGTTTTTGCAGAGGGCCTTTTATGCCCTCAGCCTTTGCATAAATTTCCATGAAACAATCGCATGTGTGTAGCTACAACAAGGCATTCATGACAAGCCAATGTGGGTATGATTGCAAGAGGTCAAAAGCCATGTATCCAGATAAAAAGGAATTAGTGGTACTGATATCAAGACAGAAACTCATAAAGGACTCTGCAGAGCAGTTAGCACCTGATGTTTTCTCCTCAATCCCCATCCACAGCCTAGCTAGACACATCAGGAGAACTTTCACTTCTTTGGAAAACATGAATCTCTTTCTGCTCTGAGAAAAGGCTGATGAGCCCAAATCTCTGCAGCTAAAGCAAAGGTGATTAGGAAACACTTATTTGCTTAACCAAAGGATTCCCAGGGACTCCTTTGAGTCTAGAGTTCCTACAAGAGTCCCAGTGGTTATTTACAGACCATCAGTTCTGGGGTGGGTGGAGAATTACCAAGTCCATTATTTTGTATGAAGACTGTGTACATGTGTGCAAGTTTGTGTATGGGCCAGAGATAGCTGTCTCATGTCTTTTTCTACCATTCTCCATTTTATTTTTTAAGGTTTATTTTTGTTAACTTTAGGTATGTGTAGGTATGGGTGCGTCCATGCCTGAAACTGGAATGACAGCAAGTTGAGAGACAGCTGATATGGGTACTGGGAACTAAATTCAAGTCCTCTGGAAATGTAGACACTCCATCTTTTTCAGAGACAGGATTTCTCACAAGAACCTGAATGTACTGGCTCAGCTAGATTTATTGAGCTCCAGGATTCCGTATCTATGCTCACTCAGGGCTGGGGTTGTGGGTACACACCAAGTCACCTGAGCTTTTTTGGCCTTTATTTTCCCTATGGGTGGGATATGGAGGACGGGAGGTGGGGATGTAATACACTGGAAATGCAAGATCTGGCCCTCCTGCTTATGTAACAGGCACTTTACCCACTTTTCCCAGCCAGCATGTCAGTCACTGGGAAGCGCTGACGGACAGCATCAGGGAGGATGACAGTTTCTGTTCTCTCTAGAGTTGTAGCACCAAAATCCATGGAGAATGGATTCTCTGTGTAGAAAACGGCAGTTTTCCTTTTTAGGTCGTGCTTCCTTTCTTTTTGTCCTCCCCACAAAAAAGAAATCAAAGAGAGCATCATTATCACAGGAGCATTAATTAAAAAATTGACATTTTCTCCTGAACCCTGAAGGGTGACACGGTTTCTGCCCCAAGCCATCAAAAGTTTATTTTCCAAAGCCTTCTCTCTACTCAGAGAGCCATAGGTAAAACCACAAGACAGGAGAACAGTTATTTTTGGCAACATCAGTGTGGTACAGCTTTCTCCTGAAGCAACACTTAAATCAGATAAGGGTCTCCACGGACCTAAAAGGAAGGAAACCACCCACTTAGTGTGTTCAACTCAAATCTCCCCACACAAACTCGATTTTAGAAACAGAACTAGGAAACACATTACAGGATATTTAAGGATGACACACTGTGGTAAATGCTAGGATCCACATTTCAACAACTGTTAGAGACTGTTACCACTCCCGTAGCATGCAAAAAATTAGTCCTAATTGGGTACAAGGCATAAGTGTATCTCGGGAACGGGAATGAGTAGACACTTAATTAATGGTGTTGCAAGAAAGGAGAGGGGATTAATGAATGGTTGGTATAAATTCCATTTTGCTATTGGGTTAATCACTGGTCTCATAAAAATTTATCTCCTGGTTAGGATTTATAACTGTGTTTTTAAATATTTTATTCCATTCCAAATATTTCTGGCCTGCATTGTAATTTCTATTCTCAAACTAGCTACCCAATTTACTCTTGTGTATGAACACCCCCTTATAAGAACATTCCTGAACTCAGCCAAAGCTCTCCTGTGAAAGAAGAAGTAACTTTTATTTGACAAATTATTTGGAGAACTAGGACCCCAGTAATTGACATCAGAGTAGTTAGTGTGATGTTTAAAGGAGCGAGTGTCATGACAATGTTCCGTTCATTCTGAGGCAAAAGCGTAAGCCAGGTCCTATTTTAAAGTTCTTGTAAGATTCTTGAGAGCTTAGACTGACCAATGTAATTCTTTTTCTTTTTTTTGAAAATTAATTTTAAAAGATAGTATGTATGTGTGTGTGAACACTCACGCACTCGCACACGCATGCCATACATATATGCAGGCATAGGAAGGGATCAGAACAGGGTGTGGGATCTTCTGAAAGGGGAGTTATACGTGCTTGTAAATTATCTGATGTTTTTATTGTGATGTCAGCTAGGATCTTCCATGAAAATAGTCAAGCAGCCTTAACTGTTGAGCCATCTCTGCAGTACCCAAATGCAATTCTTATTCTTAGCATTTTCCTGGAACTGTTCCTGCTTTGCTTGTATTTTTTCCCCTGATGTGTCAAATATGTAAGACTGAAGCCAATGTGGATTCAAGAAAGCATCCTGGCTTTTTTCAAGTATTTATCATTAAATTAATTAATTTTCATGCTGTTCAATTTATACTACATTTTATACTTTAACTTTTTGTATTAAAATGAATCCTGCAGTATTTTAACCAATACCATCATTTTGGATCTGTCTTTAGAAAACTACAGTATCTCAAAAACTCTGTGTATCTTGGTGATTCAAATGAGGCATGTTAAGCAAGCTTTAGATTTATTATGGCTTTATAACCAAAAACAATAAAATGGAATTAAAATTCATGGGTAACAAAGAACTATTGGGGGAAAGTTCTAAAAAACTGGTGTTTTGGGGAGAGAATAAATGCTTAAATTTAAGGAATAAATGCTGGACTGACTTTCTTTGCAAAAGGATGCGCTTAGAAGCAAAATTCCATGTCTGCATTAGACTGCCTGCTGGGATGAATTCTGCTCCCATTCAAGACAAGCACAGCTCAAGTCCTTTCTGTACCTCAGTGACTAGTCTTCATGGTAGGCTCCTTATGCTCGTCTGTAGGCAGTTAAGCAACTGCTATAGATTCGACTGCTTCCATTTTATAGAGGGGGCAATGGTTCCAGAAGGCTGACTGACTTCTTAAAAGTGAAAGAATAAACACAGGTCTTACAAAGGACAAAATAAATAATCTCATTTAGAAAGAAGAGAGACAGGTTCTCCCTTTTCTTCTTAGAATATTTACTTTTAAAAATTTACACTGTGACTTATTTTACTGCTTCTGAAATATGTATGCTTTTAAGAACCAAATAAAACTCTTAGCAGGTTTGCACCTCGGGAGCTGCTTACTCTAGCTGCCTGGGAAACATCTCTTTGACCTGTGATTACCTGGGAATTCACTGTCCTTAGCTCCCAGTTCTTTGGGTGGGGACAGCCTCACCTCAGGAAATATCTCTCTCCAGGTTGGAAAACTATCTCTCCTGTTTAGAATTTAATATGTCCTTTGGGGAAAGTCAATTAGCTGAGACAATTGGTCACTCCAATTATCAAGAGAATGTTGAAAGAAGTCTGGATAAGAAGGAATGTAGACTTCTTTCTCCTTCAAGACAAATTTTCTTGAAAAGATGTATGGAATGTCTTTTATCTCTTAGTGTAACCAACATACAGTACAGGTGGCTCTTGTGTCAAACCCTGTACTCTCCCCTCCCCCACCAACACACACACACACACACACACACACACACACACACACACACACACACCCTGCCTCTCAAAGTGAGATTTGATTTTTTTTTTGTCTTTACAATCTATAGAACATTCTCATTTTGTGCTTATTTAATGAAACTCTTTTTTCTTTCATCCTACCTTTGTGAAGAGGAATTGGAGACATGGGGTGAGACTTTGCAGGAAGCACTTCCCTAATAGGCAATACATGTAACAAACGCAAGGATTGACCTTGGGGTAGGCCTCCTCTGCCTGTCTGTGGTACCTCCTTGAATTTTGTAACTGAATCCTGGTGTTTTCTCCTAGTCACACCCTGATTATGCTGTTACTTTAAAAAAAGTTCTTCCCTGGTGTCCTAGTTTCATTTCTGTTGCAGAGATAAAAACACCCTGTCCAAAAGCCAGGTATCATAGGAAAGGGTGTTTTCTGCTTACACGTCCAGGTTCCATTCCATCCTCAGAGGTAAAGTCAAGGAACTCAATCCCCTAGTACTCTCATCACATCCACAGTCAAGAGCAGAGAGAAATGAATGTACACACGCAGCCAGCATGCTTGGTTATTATACCCAGACCACATTTTTTACTCTTACTCTGAAATGATGACACTAACATTCTCATTGGGTCTTCTACCTCTAATAAACTAACTCCACAGACATGCCCACAGGCCAACCTGATCTAAATACTGTCTTGTTTGAGACTGTCTTCAAGGGTGAGTCAGAGAGAGCAAGTAGCCATTTAAAACTAGTTGTTACCATTGGAAACTGGCACTGCAGGCCCCCCTCCAAAGAGGAAGTAAAATTATTGATATAAAATCTAAAAAGGAAAGTAAGTCATCCCATAAAATATCTCTTTATTTGACCGTTGGCTTTAACAATCTTCCTTAGAGTTACCATCAATGAACTGGCAATCCCCTTTGTAAGAACCTATAAACATTAAAAACTGAGAATGGGTGTAGCTATGGTGGCTGCTACTGGATTTTAACCACACATTACTGTCAAGAAATGCATTTATATTTCTTTATTGGTACTCTTCAAGAGTTGTCAAGTTTTACTGAAAAAGCCTAGACATTTGTTCCATTTTGTGTAGTTAAGATTCATTATCTGTTCAGGTTGGTGTTCTATCTGCTAGAAGATCTCTCCGGAGACTGCACAAGTAGTACTTCACAATTCTTTAATATGACAACACAGTATGTCTTGATGTAGTCAAGGAAAGCCAACTGAATCACAGAAGAAACCCTGTTCACCAGACAGCCAAGGATCAACTAGTAAAAGTACTCATTGCCAAACCTGACCACCTCAGTTTAATACCTTTCAAATGGTGGAGGAAGAGAACCAACTCTGACCTCCACACACATGTCCTGGCCATAAACTACACCCCTCCCTACACACATACACACTAGATAGATAGAGAGATAGATAGATAGATAGATAGATAGATAGATAGATAGATAGATAGATATAGATAAGTAGATAGATAGATAAATGATAGATAAAATGTAATTGCAAGTTGCTCAAATAGTTGACTTACAGTAATTAACATTAACTCTCCAAATATTTATAAGAATTTGGATTTCATTCTGATACATGATGCATAGGCTCCGGGTATGTGACATTAAGCTCCTGGTGACATTAAGAAATCACATCAAAAAATAAACAGGCTATGGAGAGCATTCATCCATTTAGAATACTGGCAGAGCTTGTAGAGGATACAGGTTCAAATCCCAGCAGCCAATGCTTGCTCCCGACTTCATCAATACAAAGCGCACATGAAGTACACAGACATACCAGACAAATCAACAATAAATGTGAAGTAAAATAATGAATCTAAAAGAAAAAATAATTCATAGCTTTGCATTGCAACATTCTACCACTTGGGAAGCAGAGGCAGACAGATCTCTGCCTTCAAGGGCAGCCAGATCTATAGAATGAGTTTCAGGAGAGTGGGAGGTACATAGAGAAATCCTATCTCTAAAATGAAAAAAAAAAAAAAAACCAAATACAAAAACAAAAGCCAACAATAGGTAAAAAACAGTAAGTGAGCATGCACTAATAGGGACCAATAACCTGCCCACTCTGATAGAATTAAGCATCTTCTCTAGAAATGTGCTCATTTTTGCAGGGGATCAGGTATGAGGCTCATCTCATGTAACCTAGGATGGCTTCAACTTGCTATGCAGCTCAGGATGACTTTGAACTCTCAGTCCTCCTGTGTCTATTCCAGGGATATCAATCAGTCTAAGGAGCTCTTGCTAATTACGTTCTCATTCCTTTCCATTCTCCTTCTGTTTTACAATTGAGAGATGCCGTTCTCCTCTCCCTCATCTTACTAAAGTCATTTGTGCTGAGGGACAGAAATATCAGGTACTATTTTGATTTGTTTTTATTTACATGTATGCTTGTGTCTGTGTAAGTGCATGTCACATGTTTGTGGGTCCCCACAGAACCCAAAAGAGAATGTCAGATTCCAACACAGGTGTTAAAAATCAATCTTGGCTCTTCTAGAGGAGAAGGGAGAGTTGAAAGTGGTCTCAATTGTGGATCCATCTCTCTGCACCTTTGTCTGTTTTAATTAACTAAAATTCCAGGTTAGATAGAGAGATGCACTAAGGTGGATTCTAGATGATATATTTTCAGTGAGATCAGTTGCTTCCCGGGATGGGAAGCTGAGATAGCTATCCAACATCAACTTCCCACCAGGAAGAACAAATAAAATTCCTCTTGAATTGAGCAGATTAGTGTGACTGGATAGGATAGGATAGGATAGGATAGGATAGGATAGGATAGGATAGGATTAGGAAAGGAAACTGATCCTATTGACCTACACTCTGTTAGGGCTGCTATGGGCAGAGTTTAGAAACTTAGGGAAGATCCTGGATATAAGATGTAGCTGATAACTTGCCCAAAGAAGCAGCCTCTGTGAGCTCACACTATTGAAAGGAGCAGATAGGGAGAGGCAGTGATATGGTTTCTCAGGTGAAGTGCTGGCTGCTCAAGCCTGATAACCTAAGTTCTATTCCTGAGACATACAGAAGGCAAGAACCAACTCCTGCAAGTTGTCTTCTGACCTTCAGATTTTCCATGACCAATATGCCCAAGTACACACAGAACATGCACACACAATACAACACAACAAAAACCATGCACACAGCATCCAATTTTCACAAAGAAACAGTTTAATACTAATGTTACTCAATTTGTCATTGCCCTATTCATTTATCTATAGAATATATTATTAAGAATACACATTTGTCTGTAAGTCTTCCATTTGGGAGGCTGAAGTAGAATGATTGCTCTTTGGAGACCAGCTTGAGCTACATATAAACATCCAGGACAGCCAATACACATAGTATGATGCTGTCTCAATTACACACACAGACACACACAAAAAGCATACTTTATTTGATCCTTATTTATCACAGATGTGTCATTTGTTGTACTACATGTCCATGACCAGGGGAGCTTACATATAATATATGTAACTTTATAGTTACATATAATTTCATACATACAATTGAAATTAAAATTAAAATTGAAATTAAAAATTATTAATGTCAATATTTTATTCACTATTCCTCCAATACTTCCCCAAACATCAGTTAACTAGGAGAGAATTTCACAAAAGATGTTTAAGACCACTATATTAAAACCTTTGGTAGGACGAATTAAAGATGTAAATAAATAGAGAGTTCTGTAATAGCCATCAATACAGTGATTCAATCTCATTATAGTGGCAGACCTTTTCAAATTGATCTACATGTTGTACATAATTCCCATCAAAATCACACAGTGTCATAGAGTTGGAGTTGTCGGGAACAAAAATTAGTGATCTGATCTTAAATTTATATTGAAATTTAAGGAAATAGAAAAACCAAGGTTAGGTTAAAGAATAATAAAGTTGGAAGAGTTACTCTACCAACAAGTAACTAATCAGCGACATTTCATTGTCCATGTAGTTAGAAAGGTCTATAAAACCAAGCTAAGTTCTAGATTCTCTCCTCTCTCCTTCTCCCTCTTCTTCTTCTTCTTCTCTCTCTCTCTTTCTTCTCTCTCTCTCTCTCTCTCTCTCTCTCTCTCTCTCTCTCTCTCTCTCTCACACACACACACACACACACACATATGATCACTTTATTTTTAACAATGACATCAATGTAATTCAATGCAGACGTTTTTTTCCTAATCAATGATCCCATATTAATTGAGAGTTAGAAAAAAATCAATAAAAATGATTGATTTTGAAAACATACTGCTTAATACACCCAGTGGTATTGAACGGCAGTCCAAACAAACGAATGAAGCAATGACCGATGATGTTCAAGCCTCAAGGTTTCAGTGGACCATGGTGATATATCTGTGGACTAACAGCATTTCAAAACAGCAACGTAAAATTTTTACTTTACAAAACAAGAACGCAGATTATACAATATGCCAGTAATTGTTTCTTTTTCTTAACTGATTAGACTTAGGATGAATTATTTTACATTTTTTTAAGTTGCTCAAGGGAAGAGGTAATTTCTTTTAAAAAATTCTTTAAAAGATTCACAAGATAAATAGCAAAAAATATGGGAATAATAATACAGTCCTCATGAATATATACATTTCATGAAGATATTTTAAGAACTGGCTATATTGGACCATGCTTATAAATGCCAGGACTTGGGAAGCTGAGGAAGGAAGCTATGAATTCCAGTTCAGCTTAGACTATATGGGGTCCAAGCTAGCTTGGGTTATATAATGTGGAGGGGAAACTTGAAAGGGGATAACATTTTTTTAAAAAGAGATGAAGAAAACTTAAAAATTAAAAAAATTAAAAATATGACACCTTGTATTACAAATAAATATCTTGATCATCTGTTATATATCAGACAGTTCCCAAGCAAGACATTATGATTATCAAGTATGCTATATTCCAGGCACTGTTGTGTACTTGCTAAGCATGTGCTGATCTCCTTTCTTTATCAGCACGATGACTCAGATATGAGTCCTTCTGGACAATGACACCATCAAATGATTGATATAACCACACTGTCTCAACTCTGAAAGCTAAGAAATGAAAAAATATATGGATTCTCTCATGTCAGAAACGATGTTCGTGTATACTAGTGTACTTGTTAGTTTTATGACAATTTGACTCAAGCTAGACTCATCAGAAGAGGGAGCCTCAATTGAGAAAATACTTCTGTAAAAGTGGACTCTAGCCAAGCCTGTGGTGCATTTCCTTAAGTAATAATTGATGGAGTAGTGACCATCCTATTATAGGGTATACTATCCCTAGGCTGGTGGTTCTGGATTCTACTAGTTAAAAAAACAAAAACAAAAAATGAAGCAAGCAAACAAACAATACCAGGTGTAGCAAGCCATGAGGAGCAATAAAATGCACTCCTCCACAGCCTGAGCATGAGATTCTGGTGCCAGGTTGCTGGGCCATTTGAGTTCCTGTCTTGACCTCCTTTGATGATGAACACAAAGTGATATATGGAAGCAGAAGTGGAAGAGGAACCTGAAATAAACCTCTTTCCCTCCCAGAGTTGCTTTTGGTCATGATGTTTCATCATGGCTATAGTAACCCTAAGACAACTGGAGTTTAGGCAGGCCCACTTGTCTTTCATCTTTGTGTGCTACAAAGATTAGCCTCACTTCTGGTCCGGTAACATTCTAGGAGCAGTACCCTGCTGGAAGAAGCCCCTTCAGTACCCTGATGGAAGAAAAAGCATCTGGTCCAGGGTTCTGAAGTGATGATCACTGACACCCTGGGTAAGGGAACATTTGATGGCAACACTTAAATGAATCAAGTAGGCTATGAATTTGTCCAATTTTTCTAGCCAGTAATCATTAGCCATGTCTTTCAATTTCGGTGCTTGAGCTCAATGGGCCAATTTCACAGAGGAAATCATCCTGCCTAAGGCTAGGGATTTAGCTCATTGGGTAGAGTTTGCTTATCACTCACGAGATTCTGGGTATTGTGCTACATACCTCTAATGCCAGCATTGCAAAGATCTAAGCAGAAGGATCAAAGGTACTAGGTCATCCTTGGGTACATAGTGAGTGAGTCTGAGACCAGCCTGGACTATATAAGCCCTGCTCCCCCGGCCCCTCCATCCAAAATATAGAATAAAGAAAAAGATACATAGGGCCCTTCTTTTGTTCCCCATATTTTGCTACCATATCTCATGCCCCTTGGAGTCAGTCAGTTCTCAGTAGAGGGTTCTGTGCTGTGCTCAGCTCTAAGACAGACACTGTGAAACAGAATGTATCTAATACCCCCTCCCGTCAGGATACAGAGTGGGCAATATGTTCATATTGCCAAATACAAATTGACTGTGAGAGCACAGAAATATGTCTACAGAACATCATGCTCACTTCTTCCATCCTGTTCTTTTCTTTCCTATTTTCCTTCCTTTCTTGCCAAAAGTGAGCAATTCTAAATGTCTCCAAAAGGCACTCTAAAGATGAGTCTTGGCGACTGTGCTGGTTTGATGGGAAATGCCCTTCATAGGCTCATGTGCTTGAACACTTGACCACCCCCCCCCCCCAGTTGGTCATACTGTTTGCAGAGTTTACAGAACCTTTGACAGGTAGGCACTTGGTAGAGGAAGAACACCACTGGGGACAGGCTTTGACAGTTTATCTCCTGACCCCATTTCCTGATCTCTTTTCCTGCTTCCTGTATGAAGGTGAAATTCGATCAGGAACTGTCTTGCTTCTCTGACCATCGCTTTCCTGCCTGTTTCTTGCCTATGCTGCCATGTAGGACTGTGTGCCTGAGGAAATATAAAGCTCGTTGTGCCCTAACTTGCTTTTGCTCATGGTATTTTGTCAGAGAATCAGAAGGGAAACACAGTGATCCATAGTGCAGAATTCACAATACAGAAAAAGTAATTAGGAAGCACAATGCTCAAGCACACCCACGGATTGGCTTTTTGATTTACCCTGACTTGAGTACCTGCCCAGGAAAGCATGTAACTAGTGGTTTGCAGGAGGGTGTGAGCAATTATCCTGCCTGCCAGTAACGCTCCTCTCTTGCGGTGGCCTCAGGCCCATTCAATTGGCATAAAGTATCTTTGGAGACTTAATTAATGCTAAGTGCCCCCAACTTTCTAAGTGTTCTGCACCTCCATCTAAGTGTTCTTCATTGAGGAGAGTAGAAAAATGGCCAGAAGGGAATTTGATACTACAGATAAATGGTAAGGGCTGAATTTTCATCAGCACCAACAGGAATACCATAATAGTCCCTGTATAGTGAGACCAACAACAGATGCAATGAACTAAACGGGTTTCCATATGGATGAGCTGTGGAGACCAGGGAGGCAGTCTTCAATTAACACTCCTAATTCCTCTCTTTGTCCTCATCATTTCCTTCAGGACAGCCTGCCTTCTGGTCTTTCCCATTCCATGGATTCTCAAGCCTAGACATGTTCCTTATTCTCAATTTAGTCCTGCATCTCTTTTCCTGGAAGAGTGCCCAACCAACCATAAGTGGGGAATAAATCTTTACGGCTTGTGGTATTTGAGCTGGGGAGATCTTGGAGACAACTCATTTTATGACTGAGGTCCAGAAGGCCTAAGGGACTTGCCTAGGAACACAGTAGCTTCAGGATGACAAGTTGGATGCAGCCGACTGAAATCTCTGGTGACCTGATTCTGCTGGAGTAATATTTCCACTGCATTTTGCTGCTCTCCATTTAGGCTCAAGCCAAACACGGGTCCCATTTTCTGTCCAGGAGTCATCTTTGTACCATCATGAGACTAAATTCACTTCTCTGGCTTTTGGCTTCTACAGTGAGCCAAGTCGTTTTTATCACTCACTGGTAGCCAAAGCTATTTTAGAGAAGAAAATCAGGTCCAGCAGGCATGTTCCCTACCTCATTGCTCTGCGGGCTGCTTTGCAGAGAAATAAAAGAGTCAAAATGAAACAAAAGCCAAAAAGAACCAAGCTATTACATAATTGACATAACAGAGTTAGTGAGGCTAAAGAGGGCTCCAGTGAGGGACAGTGAACATTTTGAAAAGTGAAATGGGCAGGCCAAGAAATGGAATCTTTGGGGAACAAAAAGGTGAACAATGTGACTATTTACTCAGTATTATAGACTGTGCAAGACAAATATTCATTTTTCTTGGGTGTCATTTATTTTAACCTCTAGACAGTGAAAATTATTCTACCTAATTAGAAATGCCAGTTTAATGTTCATGGACCAAAGGAGTGTTTTAATCACAGAAGAGTTCAGGAAAAGAA
>JADRCD010156351.1:2331-12374 GCA_019843815.1 Montemys delectorum | reverse complement strand
GCATTGGTATAAATTACTAAGGATCTTTTCAGTCTCTTTCCTGTTTTTACTGTACAATGTTAGGCAGGCACTTATTTAAGCAAGCAGTAGAACCTCTATGGTCAAATCAGAAGTTTGAGTTGTTCTATTTTGATGAAACTTTCTCATTTTTATCTGACTTAAAGAAAGGTAAGTTCATTGTATTTAGTCAAAATTTTTATTCTACCAGATCAAGAAAAATCTGTTATTTGGAATCTCTCTCACACAAAGAGTTTAACTGAATGAACAAATGCAATTTAAGGGGCAACAGTATGCAGAAGACAAAAGCCAGAGATGCTCTTGACATGATACAAAATGGCCCATGTGGAAATAATTCCCGCTGAAAATTTTCACATGTTGTGGATGAAAACATTCTTCTGCAGAGATTCAGGAGGCACGCCGGGCATCTCTATACACCACTTCTGAGCATCTGTCAATTGGAGAAGTTAACCTTTCTGTTGTTTTGATGAGACAAAGATAAAAATCAAGTCCCTGGTGATTTTATGGGAGCACGAGCTGCCTGTGTCTTTGGCTATCTCTTACACCCATTCGCTGTTGAGACATACTTGATTGAAAGCAGATGGTGTCTCCTTGGCATGGCCCACGGAGTACACATTTTTCAGAGAACTCTGTGGTTAACAAAAGGTACCCAGTTTTTCTGCCCATCATAAAAGATGGACAGACAGATACTTGATGAGTTTTCAGGAGACTTTTCTGGAGTCTAACTTAATAAACAACAGGTCTCCACACATCACCCTGTGAGAGAGTGTGTCTCTCCCTTTCCCTAAAGGGTCGCTGCACTCATTTAAAGCATCACATTGGCTTTCCACTCTTGCCTTGAAAATTTAAGAGGTAGTTATCATAAAATCTCAATTTCCAGCTTCTGGCTCTACTTTCATATAATGACAAATAAGTGTTTTTTACAACTCTGCTGACTGCCTTGGGCTATTTTCTGAGCAGATGGAATCCTGCCTTGAAAACTGGGGAGCAGTTTTCTTGTTTCCTTGTGGGAAGGAAAAGTGGGGAGTTTTCGGTGGAGCAACATAGTTAAGCAGGCACGGGTTTGTTTGGAATAACGGAATTTATTCAGCTTCCATTAAGAATATCTAATTATAAATAATTACACTAAACTGATTTAATTTCATCTTCTTGAGCTTTATTATAGCAACAAGTTCAACCACATGCATTTTGTTAAATAGACCATTGCACTGTGAAGGGCGAGGGGGGGGGAACACTTAACAAGATTGATCTGACTTGCATGGGAAAGGAGGGATTAACAATAATTGAGCATGTTCTGCTGTATCATTTCCCATTCCATTAGACCTGAAACATAAGTAGGTGTTTCAAAAAATGAGTTCACAGTAAAGAATTAGCTTGGCTTTAATAGATGCCCTGCCCTAGTTAGGAGTTAATGCCAGAAATAGGCAAACAATTTGTTTTAGTATTGAGCTAAATTTTTAAATATGTAAGAAATTAAATTATTAAGCCTAACTGCTGATGAGTGGCTGTAATAATAAGAATTGATACTAATTTTTCTCAGCAGCCCATAAATGCTTGAAGATATAGACCGTTTCCCTCTGAAGATGAAAAGTGAGCTCCGTGGTTTAGAGTGGTTATTCTTGAAACCCATATTCACCTCATTTGGAAAACCTAAAGAGTTTTATTGTATTTCTGCCTGAAAAAATAATGCATTTACAATGCAAAAATCCAGATGCAACAAAATGTAAGATAAGAATCTAGAAACCATTAGTAGCCCTACCCCAGATAGAATGTAACTATTACATACTTATATAGCACACTCCGATGTGCTTTTAATGGTGAAGATTATTTTATGTAATTCTTAATAAAGCATATTATACCTATAGAAAGTGAATAAATGATATTTATTCTTAAGACAATATCTGAAAACTAGCTTAGAAGCCTTGCTGTCCCCATTTGCCTTCATTGAGCCAACTTCCTTGACTTCTTAAATTTTTAAATTATAATAGGCTTGCATAACTTTCCCCCTTTTTATTCTCCTTCTAGCATTTTCCTGGCACCTTTCATTCAACTCTTCCCATGCTCCCAACACTGGAGTAGAAATCCCCCTTTTCCTTGGCTTTCATTGTTTTACATACACACATACATGCTTGCACATGCAGCTGAGTCTGTTTTGGTTTGTTTGTGGATATATGGTTTTCAGCTGACCACTTCATATTGGATAATCAATAAGGGGGTTCACCCCTGGGGTCGGTAGCTCTCCCTCCTATGTATTGACATGTCTGTTGATATTGCCGGGTTTTTGTTTTTCTGTCTTGTTTATGCAGTCATTTCTAAGACAGGATGTGTCATAGCAGAGTTCCTGGTATTCTGGCTCATAAAACCTTTCTGCTCTCTCCACTGTGATGATTTCCTGAGCCGTAGATGCAGAACAGTGATACAGATGCAGCCACTGGGCCTGGGCTCCCTATGATCTGTCAATCTCTGTATTAAGTCAAGTTGGGGTTTTCTGTGATGGTCTCCATTTGCTGTAAAGAAACTCTTCTTTCATGAGGGGTGGTAGCTACACTTCTCTGGGGTAAAACATGAGGTTCAGCATGTACTAAGGAATCATACCAGTATAACAAAGTGTTTGTAATAGATTCTGTTCTAAAATACATGACCTCATTAGCCTTGGGAAATTGGTTAGGTTTCTAGTACCATGGTTTCTAATACCAGGAAGAATTTCCTTTCTATTGAGTGGGTCTTAAATCCAAACAGACAGCTCTTGGGTTATCACCAATATATGAGTGCTATTTTGTGCACATTTAGGGATATCTTACCATGCTGACCATGTTTGTGTTCATAGGTGTTTGCAGCTGAGTAAGTCTATTAATGGCTTAGCTCAATTAGCAGTTTGTTTTTTTTCTACTAACAAGGAAGCTTGACTTCAGGATGGTGGTTTTCAGCTGAGATGCATCATGAATCATTTAAATCTTAGATCCTAATGTTTGGTGCTTATTATTGTATTTAAGCTCTTCTCTCTCTCTCTCTCTCTCTCTCTCTCTCTCTCTCTCTCTCTCTCTCTCTCTCTCTCTTCTCTCTCTCCCCCATCTCCCTCTCACTTTCCCTCTTCCTCTCCTTCTCCCCTTTCCCTCTTCCGACCTCTCTTTTTGTGCATGTGCATAAATACTACATTGATGCACATATATCATGTATATAATGTTAAGTAAATATTAAATAATATAATTCCTTGAGACTTTATCAAAGTTTAATTCTTCTGCATGTAGACATCCAATTTTCCCAGGATCATTGTTGAACCTGCTGTCTTTTCTCCAGTGTATAGGCTTGGGTTCTTGCCATTTTGTTAAATACCAGATGACTGTAGTTATTAGTACTCATCCTTATATCTTTTATTTTATTCCATTAGTCTAAATGTCTGTTATGTGCCAGGTTTTTTGGTTTTGAATTTATGTAGGTAGAATCATATATTACTCACTTTTTGGTTTGGCTTATAATGCATAATATTTAAAATGTAAAATTTAGTCACATTGTTAACATGTTATTGCAACTTTCTTGCTTTCATTGATGTTTATGGTGACAATATACAAATGTATCATATGTTACCATTTTTACTAGATAATCTATTCACACGTGTACTATTAAAAATATTGTTTGCCTTATATTGTAATTATGGTTATGTTTCAACTCAGCTTATCAGAAGGAGTAAAACTGGTGATTTGTATGGATATTCACATGTTAAATTTTTAGTACCTGCTGTAAAATATTTTTCCCAATACAATAATGTACATTATTTACATTGATAGTCTACATCTCATATCCTACAACAGATCCTGTGCACCTTTCCATCTCAATAATGGAAGAGTTCATCATTCATAAGCAATGTGTAGTAATCTTTTGGACCATGCATTTAAATATACTTAGCCAAATGTTTGTTGATCAATATTTCTACAGATTTAATTTTTTTGCTTTCAAACAAAGATGTATAATTATGTGCTTAATCCAAATTTTAATTATTTGCAACAAATAAAATCACTCTGCTTGGCCATGTTCTTTAACACACATAGTCTACAAATTTGCAAAATTTAGTATCCATTAATCACACTATTATACTATTTCTGTTTTTTATTATGAATTAAGATTTTTAATGAAAATTTATGTGACAGAAAATTGGATTTTTTAAATATCCTTCATCATTTACCTTAAATGGACTCTCAAAACCCTTTGTCTGGTCACATTTTTCTGTCCAACCCATCCCTCTTTTAAATCTTTGCCTTGAACTCTGAAATTTGCCCCCACCCAGTCTTTTCCCCAAGCTTTGAGCAGAAGTCTGACCCTCACCCTTCACAGTGAATATAAGCTCATTGGAATGGAATCGTATCATTATATTTCCACTGCCAAGGAAAAGCTCAGTGTGTGCTTGCACACTTATGCACACACTCCTGGCTCATTCATTTCTGTGAAAATAGAGAAGCTGACCCTGCTCACTCCCCATTTAAGGCTAGTTTTGGTCAGTCTTTCCAGGCTTCTGCCTCAGCTCTTTGTGCCCCTAATTTCTTTCTCTTCTTTTCTGAACCCATTTATGTTGGCGGGATTCCAGATAAACTCAACTCTTTGGGTCTGGTAAATGCCTTTCCCTTTTGAATGTCCCCTTCCGATCACATCTAGTTGCACCTTTTACTGTTTTTCATACTGTCTTCTCTAAGATTTATTATATTTCCCTATCTTTATGTTGTTGCAGTTTTTGTTGTTTGTTTGGTTTTTCATTTTTGGTTTTGTTTTGTTTTGTTTTTTGTTTTTTGTTTTTAGTTCTTTTGGCATTGAAAGCTCAAAATTCATCAGTAAGCTCATATCTAGATTCATATAATCAACTTGGCTTCCTTTTATTTTTTAGTTTGAAACTCTTTGTCAAACGACTATTTGGTGACATTCATCAAAAGATTCAGAAATAATACCCAATCTAAATTATTTTTCCAGAAAAAAATATGGACTTAATGAGAAGCTTTGGTGTTTATTCCTAACTCCATAATGTCTATCTTTCTGTGCCCCTAAAAGCACATACCTGTCTTGGGTGAAGTAAACCCATGAAAGTTATCTAGGGTGGTGTCCTGTCTTCAGATCAGTGAGAGCTACCGTTCAAGTCATTGTTGTTTATTGTCCCCTTAATAACAGTCTACCTTACAGCCACTTATTTGGCATAAGGAAAACTATGGGGCTATGGCTATGCCATATATGTTCACTATTTTAGCTCTCAGTGCCTGACACTAAGTGTAAGAAAATTAAATCTATTCATCATCTTCTGTTTCCTTAGCTTCCATAGCTTGTATGTCTCTAAGATTTTGAGTTTATGATGATCTCTTAAAAGTCATCCTTGATATTCAAAGTTGTCAAGCCCTATTTTTCTTACTGAATTCTCTTTATAACCATATCTCTATCTTTCCTCTTTTTATTAATGTAACTTTGAATTTTTTGAGAATTATTGATTTACATCCTGTCCTCCAACAACTACCTCCATGACTCCTTATTCCCTTTTACATTCTTGACTATATATATATATATATATATATATGCTTGTGTATATATATATATATACACATATACATACATATATATGCTTGTGTGTGTTTGTGTGTGTATGGTGTGTGTGTATGTTATACATATTATATATTATATATACATTGTGTATAACACACACATACTCGCACACCACACACACATTACCACATTGTGTATATAATTTATAATACATATAGTATTATACTATGTATGATATAATGTATAATATGCATAACATACAAGATACATTGTATGTGTGTATATTGTATGTGTGTGTCTGTTAGAAATACATCCTATTAAATCCACTTAGTGTTGTTCCTAGGTATCTATGTTTGAGAATGACTACACTGTGGTAACTCAGACCCAGAAAGAAAGATGCTGAATGTCTTCTCATAATTGTATGTCCTGGCTTCACATCTTTAGACCTGAAGTTAAAGTCTCTTGTAACCACAAAAAGTAGGAAAGGTAAAAGTGAACTGTGGGCAGGAGAGAGAGAAGTGCTAGGGAGGTGGATAATAAAACGCACATGCCATAGGGGTGGGATGGGATAGAGAAGGCACACTGGGAGAGGGAGAACAAAGCAGAGGAAGTTAGGGGAAGAAGAGATTGTTTTACGTTTGATTATTTAAATATGTTTGAATAAAGTTATGGCACTTGGGATAATAGTTTCCGCTCCCCAAGAAGTTATAGACAAACAAAATCCCTAGCATCAGGCACGGGTGACCTCCTTTTAAGTTGTTGGTTAAGCAAGTTGAAGAGATTCCTCAAATAAAGGAAACCATTGCTGCTGCCTTTGGTCGCCTCTCAGAACTGCACACTGAGGCCCCATTACTGAACACTTCCCTTGAGCAGGACTTCTGTTCTCTTTCCTCCCAGTTGTACAGCTCTCATCATGCATGTTTGAATTATTTGAGACTCTTAAGATCCATGATGGAAGGGTACACCTTGACATTGCTCTCCATTCCGCCCACAGGCTTTGTGTAGAAATGAGTAATTAAAAAATAAGTCCCAAGAAGGGTGTATGCATTAAACAATAGAGGTGTTCTTTAGACTTTGATATACAACAACAACCAGCTATAATTGAACTGGATTATTTTTCCCCTTGAAATCAGTGATATTGTTCATTTTTAATCTCATTTTCCTTCAATAAGTATTTCTTTTACATATTTGCCAATGTAGACATTTTATATAACTGTTGTTTTGTACTGTATGTGTTAAATGTTGGTGATTTGAATATTTTTATGACCTTTGTACAATCAACCTATATGAATTTATCTTTCTGTTTGAGAATATATAATTATAAACTTTAATAATTTGTAAAATTCCTTTGTTAGTGAGATAAATCTTTCCTCATAATACATATGCTATATATTTTATTCTGTTATTGAATTTACATATATAATATTGTAATTATTATTTTGTAACAGATATTTACTAGATTTCCACTATTGTCTAAAACAAGTCATGTACTGGAACAAGCATCACTAACAATATACAAAATACTTCTGTGATGTGACTTACACTGAAGCCGTAGGTCATGAGAGTGTGGAAAACCAAGAAATTATATAGAATAAAAATAGTATAAATAAAATATTGGACTACCTATAATAAATGATTTTGATATAAACTGAGAAAAGAAATTAAGAAGAGTAAATAGGAAAAAAGCTGTAGTTTAAAAATAAGTTACTCCAGAAAGCTTTAAAATTTTTGTTACATTTTATTGATTTACTCTCTCTCTCACACTCTCTCTCTCTCTCTCTCTCTCTCTCTCTCTCTCTGGGTGTGTGTGTGTGTGTGTGTGTGTGTTCATGTGGACACAGGTGTCCTATAGCATGCATATGAAGTCAAAGAATAACTTGCAGGAATCAGTTTTCTCCTTCCATTACTTTTATATTAGATTTCACCTCAAGTCCTCAGACTTGGTATTAAGTGCCTTTGCCCCCTGAGCTAGCTCTCTTTCCCCTTCCCTGAAGTTCTTTTAGAGAAACAAAATTTTGGTCAAATCCCTAGTGAAGATGAAATCTTGATTTAATGGATATCTTCAGAAAAACCTTCAAGGTAGCAGAGACTCCTATTGTGAAGTACTTGGGCACCTGTAAATCCCCAAGGAGAGATAAGTAACTCATGGCCATGGAACACATGGATAATGAAAATACTGATGAACAACAGGTCTGAGAAACTCTGGAATGGGGAACCATCATAGTGCAACACCACCACAGGGGACTTTGGCACTTATTTTACATTTGGAAAGATAAAGAGAGAGGAAAGATATACTCTTAATTATAATGTCATTGTGGAACTCCAGATGTTATTTTGAGAATAGTCTTTTAGGAAATCACGATGAAAGATGACTATACTTATTAGAATACTGGAACTTTCATTTTCATGGAGAGATGTACCAGTTGCTGGTGGATATCACCACACTATTAGCTGGGGAGTCTGTTGCATGACTTCCCTTCACGATATTTGAGAAAATGTCTATCCCCCCTAGCTAGGGTATTACCAAGAGTGGTTTCCTAAAGATACTGTTAAAATTACTTATAGAAAACAAATGACATGAAGAAGGGATGATACTGGAGGAGGAAACATTTAAGAGGGCATGGGAGTTAAAGGATAGAAGTGGGGCAAGTAACTACCCCGAAAACAGATGAAAAAGTGCATAGCATCTATTTTATGCGCTTATTTTAAAACATAAGCTACGAAAGAAGAATATAAACAGAAGTATGCGGCTTGATTAGATAATGTTTCTCCCAGAGGCCATGAAAAAATGAAAAAAATCGCAGTACCAGTGGTGCAGTTTCCTCCAATGAACTGTTGGATAAGGAAGACCCTGAAAAGTCCTCAAGCAGCAAAGGCCATTGCCACTGTGCCTAGTTGCCCACCAGAACCCCGTGATAAGACATCACTGATGAAAACATTGCACACTTTGGTGTGCAAGCACGGAGAAATTAAGCTGGACCTGAGATCAAAGCTCTCTCCAGGCTAGCTAACTCTGACAGTACTGTGAGGTGCTATACGGGCTACTGGGGTAGGGTGGAAAAGGGAGAAAACTCATACAGTATTATTTTGAGAAGTTCTGATTACCTTTGAGTCTGGAAGCTGTAATAATGATCTGCGTAAGCATGCTGTACCACAGATGCCACAATGGCATGATGGTCATGGGAACTGGGAGCAGAAAATCACTTTTTGATTGTATTTGATGCCCATTCCATGGGAAGGAATTCAACTTATACCTGCCTCTGTCAATTGCTCCAGAGTTCACAGACCCAGCCTGGGGTGTGAGGATCTCTTATTGGAGGGAGATGAGGGAAGGGTTTGACTAAAGGCTACAATGAGGACACAGGAATCCAAGGGCCAGAGATGACAACACTGTAAGAGTTTTGCTTAATTGTAAAGATTGAAACCCCAACAATGTAAACACATGAATAGGAGAGAAAAGGGAGGTAGAGTATAAATTATTCTTTTGGGGAAAATGTGTTGGAAATGGAAGGAATGAGATAAAGAGTATTTTAAAATTACAGACTTGGCTTGCAAGTTTTTCTGTGGTAGGATATAAAGTTCACTGAGTGTGTGCCCAGGAGTGACATAACTACATCCTATGATGCTTCTATGTTTAGCTCTTTGAGAAACCTCCACACTGACTAGCAGAGTGACTGGACTAGTTTGCACCTCCACTAACGGTGCAAAATGGTTCTCCTCTGACCACATCCATTCAAGCATTTCTTGTCTGTATTCCCAAGGACGGCCCCTCTGACTGGGGTGAGATGGAATGGTCAGGTTTAACTTTTATTTTCCTGATGTCTACGGATGTCTAAGGAATGTGTTTTAAAGGCTTTCCTAGTGGTTACTACTTCCTCTTCTGAGACTTTTTTTTATTGATTGAGTTACACAGTGTATTTTTAAATTGTTTATATGTGTTTTCCTAATGTTAAGTCTTGTTAAATACTTTGTGCATTCTAGACACTAAATTTCTCCCACACTGTGAGCTGCATATTCATTCATTTCATACTTTCCTTTGCTGTTCTTAGGTGCATGAAAACTCATTTGCTCATCTTACTCCATGAGCTCCCAGGCTTTACTACAGAAAGCTCTTCTTACCTGTGCTTACAAGGGGAAACTAACTCCAACATTTGCCTCTAGCAATGTCAGGGAACAAGGTAATATGTTAAGGGTCTGGATCTTGGAGTAGAGGGTTTGTTTGTTTGTTTGTTTGTTTGTATTTCCAGTGAGAGAAAAGGATGTAGTTTCTTTTTTTCTGCATATTAAAATCCAATTTTCACAAGACCATTTGCTAAAGAGGCTCTTTTTCCTAATATTTATTGCTCTTCTATTCATAATAGCTAGGAACCAGAATCGAGTTAAATGCCCATCAGTGGATGAGTAGCTAAGAAAATATGGTACATAGACACAATGGAATAATACTCAGCTGTAAAGAAGTAAAACCATGCAGTTTTCAAACAAATAGAACTCTCTCTCTCTCTCTCTCTCTA
>JADRCD010156349.1:0-17657 GCA_019843815.1 Montemys delectorum | reverse complement strand
AGTAGTGACTGAGTGCACACAGCTGAGTAGTGACTGAGTGCACACAGTTGAGCACTTTGTGGCCTGGCTCCCTTCCTCAACATTTCCGTTACCCCATCCCTCAGTAACTGACAGCAGGGGGAGGGGCTACCTTTGAAATGATGTAACAACAACTGCATCTTCTGTTCATGTTCCTTTTGCTGGAGTGTCAGTCTTCGGTCACACTGCAGTCTCAGATGCTCCAACGCAGATTCTAACTCATGGACCATATTATCCCGTTCCAGAACCTTCATTTTCATCTCTTTATTCTGCAACTGTTGTTTACGTTCTGTTTCTCGCAAATTAATTACCTATCAAAGACATTTTTTTATCTTTTAAGTGTATCTTACGTACCTAACACAGTAGATTACCCAGTTTTCTTGGACTACATGAAGGGAAGTTATTTGACCTCAATAAGAACTTAAGTGCCTTTTAACAGGTGATGGATAGATGCCTAGGCAAATGCTTTAAAATACAACTATAAAATAGTCAACAACGTTTTGAACTTGTCAAAATTCTAAATCAGTAATACTTTCATTCTCAATATAATATTAAACTAATAGTCACCCTTCCAAAGATTCTTAGATAAGATCTCTGTAGTTCAGATTATATGATTCTCTTTCTTTGTTCCTTTTCTTTCTTTCTTTTTAAAAAAGATTTATTTATTTATTATGTGTAAGTACACTGAAGCTGTCTTCAGACACCCCAGAAGAGGGCGTCAGATCTCATTACAGATGGTTGTGAGCCACCATGTGGTTGCTGGGAATTGAACTCAGGACCTCTGAAGAACAGTCTTAACCACTGAGCCATCGCTCCAGCCCCTGGTTTATATTCTTGCAACATCTACACATTTCTCTGTCTTAAGTGAAGGAATATTTTAACCTTTAATGCTGAAGAGTTCTGTTTCAGGCATTTTGTGTGTTGAGGCCTGCTGTGTTAGTAGGAAGGCAGAGCACTGTAGACAAGCATATGTGCTGTAGAACCTGACAGAACTCTCAAATGACTCCCATTAAAACAACACTCATGTGGCCTTAGCTACATCCCTTGGTTTACAACCCTGAGGCTGCCATTAGAGACTCAGTCTCCAAGCCTAGGCCACATGCTGACTACATACTGTCTATCAGTAATAGCTGCTGACTACTGACAGATTACTCAAGCCGCAGGACACTGCTTAATATTTTCATTCACTTTTTTTTTTTTTTTGAGACTCTGGCTGTCCTGCAACTCACTATGTAGACGAGGTTGTCTGCAAACTCACAGAGATCACCTGCCACTCTGGTCCCTGGTGTTGGGATTAAAGGTGTATGTCACTGTGCTAAGCTTTTCATTCACTTTGTATTTCACAAAATTAGACTTTGAAAAAGTCTTTGTTTTAGTTTGTATCAATTGTCAGATACTCTCTATAACTCAATATATTTTTAGGGAAAAGCTAATCTTCATAATATATATCTTAAGTGGAAAAATATTAGAGAAAACATTAATATAATTCTCAATCTTACAAAATATCTCTAACAGTAAACTGCCATTTTAAAATAAAATCCGATTGATTTAAGTACATTCAAATTAATAAAACCTAATACTATCATTGCCACCAGTGTGCCCCACTCTCCCCACTTCGCCCACACGGCATCCTGAAGAGGAGGGGAATGCACACAGTCCCCCATTCACAGCCAGGGAGGAAGGAAACCAACGTTGCAGACCCTAGACTTTTCATAAATAGTATTTACATTTAGAATCAAGAAATAAAGGGGAGGCTATCAGTTAAACTGTCTAGACCTCCTACGAGGGGACCTTCAGTTTTAACCACCTCAAAGTTAAGGCTTATTTGGGTAATTCACAAACTTTCGGGTAACACGCAGGTCCATAAAGGGAAGCTGTGCTTACATTTAATTGGCCACCAAATCTTTGAGAATTTCACTTTCTTTAAGAGTTCAATGTAAATAGGGCATCTTGACCCTTTCTAAGAAAAGTGGTGTTCCTTAGAAACATACCTTGTTGAAATATTTGAAAAGAATAGCCCTAATCTCAGCAATATTCAGGCAAACTAGTTTTTCCAGAACATTTGCTTCACTTTGAGAGAGATTCTGGAACGATGCCTTCAGTGAGTTCTGGCGACTCTGGATGCTTTCATTCTTGAATTCAATTGCAGCTTCCAGAGCTTCTATTCCTTCTTCAAGTTGGAAAAGGAGATGTTCTTCCTAAAGATCATGGAAAGCATTCATCTTAAAGAAAAGGTACAACCTGCGCTCTGTCATATGCTTATATCAGCTCTTACCATATGACTGAGTTTAAGGGACAATACTCCTAACCTCTCACTAAATGTAAAGGACACGGTATTTGAGATTTAGCTAAGCTGTATGAAGTGTTAGTGTTAGTGTATATATGACCCACAATCATCAAGTCTTCACAGTAATATTATATATCAAAATGGAAGGTGCAAAAGTTAGGTGAGTTCCATGATGTTCCAAGGCTATGCAGCAAACCCTGATTACCTAATCCAAGGGAGACACCTGAACATGGCCTCAGCTCACAGAATCTGCAATACTGTCATTTCCCTCAATATTCCTAGAGTGCATTTACAATGTAGAGTCTGTCCTGATGAGGCCTAGTAGAGCCGCTGTACCCCTAGCAAAACAGCAAAGGGCTGGGATAGAAAGAGGGGACGCTTGGAGCTGACAAAGAACTAGTGACAAGGACAGAGTCTGTGAGACAATGCAGCAGAGGGGACAGAAGCAGCCAGAGCTTAGGGAGCTGCAACATTTCTTAAGAGTTCTATGAAATGAGCCAGACATAGATGCGTGTGCTCAGAATCCCAGTATTTGGAAGGCTAAGGCAGGAGAATCATGAGTTCAAGGCTCCATAATGAAAACCCTGTTTTAACCCCCTTCAAAAAAAAAGAGATTTCTATGAAATGTTATTTTAAGTGGTAGCAATATATCACCAGCTAATATGCTGTTTGTGTCAGAAAACCAAATAGTTCTCTGAGCTGTCCGAGGTTATCCTCTCTGAAGATAGGAGGAGGCAGATGGAGAGCTGGGTGTGGCTCTGTGGTCCTGTGCCTGTGTAGAGCCAGCCTCTGCAGGAGGATGGCCTTGCCTGGACTTGTCACTGCTTAGCATGCTGTTTATCGCATAATTTAAACTTAGTATTTTTTGAATGAGTTAATGAAAAATTCAAAACTATTTCCACATGTCTGTTATTTCTCCCATCTCTTCTAGGAGTTGTTAGGACTTCCAGACCTTCTTTTCTCCAGTTCAAGAAACAGGTAATAACTTCATCTAGCAGGAAGTTGCATACTTATTTTAGAAAGCTATATTATAAAATCTTCTGGAAGAACAGTGGGGAGGGGGAACGTTCAATAGCCATCCTTTGATTGTAAGATAATTGTCCCAAAAGAAACACAACAATCATATTTTGAAAGATTAAGTTTTTTTAATTTTAAATTATTGTGCATTATTTAGGCGTGTAAATACAGGTACCTTGATAACTTTAAATTATTGTGCATTATTTAGGCGTGTGAGCACAGGTACCTTGAAGAATCCAGAAGAGGGTATTAACTGTCACGGAGCTGGAGTTACAGGTGCTCGTGAGCGGCCAAACATGGGTGCTGGAAACTGAAATCAGGTCCCTAGTCACTAAAACCATCTTTTCAGCCCTAATAATCACATTTTTAAGAGGAGGAGAAGAAAGCCACTTTAAATATTCTTGAAAGGTACTTACATCATGAATGAATAAAAGAAACCAAGACATAGAAGTGAGCTATCTACATAGACTACATCTGACTTTTTATTTTTTTTTAAGTTTTATTTATTATTATTATAAATGAGTACACTGTAGCTGTCTTCAGACACATCAGAAGAGGACATCAGATTTCATTATGGGAGGTTGTGAGCCGCCATGTGGTTGCTGGGTTTTGAATTCACGACCTTTGGAAGAGCAGTCAGTGTGCTCTTCCCCGCTGAGCCATCTCACCAGCCCTACATCTGACTTTTTAATTCATACTCTTATTATATTTTATCAAACATATAAAAGGTTTCCTGAGAATAGTTTAGAACAAGCTGAGAACAACTCAAGTATAATTTTAGTCTCTGCAGTTTCAAATGTAAGTTAAGAAACGGCTGAGAAAGTATAAAGTATTATTATCATAGAACCCTGAGCACTGCTCACTCCGGTGAGATGGCTCAGCAGGGAAAAAGCTGGGAAGCTTGGCTGTGACACCTGGCTACCTAAGTTTGCTCCCTGGAACTCACATGACAGGGGTAAATAACTGATTCCCCTGTGCTGGTCTGAATGAAAATGGCCACCACAGGCCCGTAGGGAGTGGTACTATTAGGAGGTGTGACCTTGCTGGAGTGGGTGTGGCCTTGTTGGAGGAAGTGTGTCACTGTGGGGTGGGCTTTTGGAGTCTCAGATACTCAAGCCAGGCCCAGTGTCACTCTCTCTTCTTGCTGCCTGCTTATGCAGATGAAGAACTCTCAGCTACCTCTCCAGCACCATGTCTGCCTGTATGCTGCTTTGCTTGCTGCCATGATAACAGACTAAACCTCTGGAAGTGTCAGTCATCCCTGAGTAAATGCTTTCCTTTACAGAAGTTGCCATAGTCATAGAGCAGTAGAGCCCTAATAAGACAGAACTTGATACCTGGGACTGGGGTATTGTAATTGACTGACCATGCTTTTGTTTGGGTGAATGTAGACTTTGGACTAGAAAAGCAGGTGAGTGCTTTAAGTGGGCCTGTTTTAGTAGGAGCATGGAAAACAGATGCTGAGGGGGATCTGAACTATGGGGCCTGGCTCAAGAGCTTCCAGAGGATAAGAATATTACTGTATGGCCTAAAAATTGTTCTTTCCATATTTTGCCTTTTTGCTGCTTTCTGCATTTGTCTAAAAAAAAAAAAAATCTGTCTGTGTTGTGTGGCCGTCAGTGGCCAGTCTTATGCAGCTCTGTAATGAAAAGGAGCAAGCAGAGCAAGGGAAGATACCAAATGTCCACTTTGAGGAGAAAGGGGCAGCAGGAAGTGTAAACAGAGTAAAGACAAGCCGGATGCCAAGTGGAATAAAGGGAGCGGTGGCCTCAGAGCAAGGCCCTGTCCTGCTCAGCTGCCAACTTGTGAAAAGGAATGAAAGAAACCCTTCGGGCCAGGCATGGTGGTGCACACCTTTAACCCCAGCACTCTGAAGGCAGAGGATGGTGGATCTCTGAGTTGATTTTAAAGTCAAAGGTACAAGAAAGGTGTTAGAGCATCCCCCTCTATGGAAAGGAAAGCTGCTGAGCCTAGGTGTGTGTCAGGGGTTCAGAGAGGCCATTTTGTGAAGCTGTGAAATAAGCCTGGATTGCCTTGGAGACCCGAAGTATTGGAGATACAAGAGCCGAGGGATACCTGTTGAGGAGAGCTGCTAACAGGGAGTGGAACCAGCCCAAGAGAGAGAACTGTTACAGTCAACAAACTCAACAAAGCAGAGAGGAGTTGGAGATCTGGAGTGACTTGACATCAGACATGGAGATGCAGAGTTTGGAGTTTGCCCAGCTGGTTTTTCATCTTGTTTTGGCCCAGTGTTTCCTCACTCTGCTCCCTTTCCTCCCTTTTGCAATGGTGGTTATATCCTGTGTCATTGTATGTTGGAAGTATGTGATCTGCCCTTTCATTTTGATTTTACGGTGATTACAGCTTAAGAGATCGCCATGAGTCTCAGAATAGATTTTTGAATTTGGGATTTTTAAAAAGTGTTGAGACTAGGCCGGGCAGTGGTAGCACACACCTTTAATCCCAGCACTTGGGAGGCAGAGGCAGGCGGATTTCTGAGTTCGAGGCCAGCCTAGTCTACAGAGTGAGTTCTAGGATAGCCAGGGCTACACAGAGAAACCCTGTCTTGAACCCCCCCCCCCCAAAAAAAAAAGTGTTGAGACCAATTTATTGTGGGGACTGATGAAGTTGGACTGAATGCTTTCTGCATTACAATTCTGCTATAAGCCTGTGGGGGCGAGGGAGTGGAATGTGCTGGTCTGAATGAAAATGGCCCCCACAGGCCCATAGGGAGTGGCCCTGTTAGGAGGTGTGGCCCTATTGGAGGAAGTATGTCACTGGGGGTGGGCTTTGAGGTCACTCTCTTCCTGCTGCCTGTCTATGCAGATGTAGAACTCTCAGCTACCTCTTCAGCACCATGTCTTCTTTCATACTGTCATTTTTCTGGCCATGATGACAACGAACTGAACCTCTAAAACTGTAAGCCAGCCCCAATTAAATGTTCTCCTTTATAAGAGTTGCCTTGATCATATTATCTCTTCACAACAACAGAAACTCTAGCTAAGAAGACATACCCCCAAGTTGTCCACTGATCTCCATACATGTGCTGTGGCATACATGAATGTGCATGCATACATGTACAAATGTACACAGGTACATATACACACTCCACACAATGAAATTTTAAAAGAGTGAAAATTCAAAATAAAATGAAGCATTGCACATGGTTGTGGGTCCCTCTTATTTAGGATGTATGGCTGTGGCCAAGTATCCAGCATATTACCATTACTTTTAAATTCTGAGACAGTTCTGGGTAGGTCCTGAGCAGCAACTTTTCTAATAGGGTTCCTAGAGAAGGGGGCACAAGGCAGAGGTTTCTAAATGTTTTAGACCACATATCCCTTTTAATAAAGAAGTGAAACAAAAGACTAACAAAAACTTTCATGCAAGTATTCCATTGTATGAACATTTTGGATATACGAATGTTTAAATATGGAAGTAAAATGTAAAAGATAGAATAGAGGTTCTTACATTTTTCCTGTACACCACTTACTACAAACAACTCTGAATTATTAGCAAACAAGAGTGCTTATCCTATCATCTGCAGCAGCACAGATAGAAACAGAGGACATTAAGTTAGTGAAATAAGCCTAGCACAGGAAAATGAACGTGAAGCATTTCAACCCACTTAGGCAACATAACAAAGCCAACCCAGAGCAGGGAGCAGACTAGCAGTCAGAGGAAGCCGGCCAGCGGGAGGTTAACAGGCACCCAACACAGTTAGGTAGGTGGATCCAGTTTTCATGGTCCAGTTGGATTTATGTGTCAACCTGATACAAATAGAGTCACAAATAGAGGGTGTCCCCCTTGGTAGGGTCCTCAAATGAGAATGACCTGTGGCTAGATCTGTGTGGCACTGTCTTGACTGTTGACTGATATGGGCTGGCTAACTGTTGTTCTGGGGTAGATACAGCGGCAAGCAAAGTATGAGGCAGCAAATACCAACAAGCTGTGTTCCTCCATGATGTTTGCTCTTGCGGAGTTCCTGTCCTGACTCCCCTCAGTGGCAGATGGATTGTGACCAGAAGCTGAAATTTACCTCTCCCTCTGAGCTTCCATCACAGAGTGAACACAGCAGCAGGAAGGAGACTCTAACAGGAATTGCACCAGTAAGTGTGTGTGGCATGCTGTGTCAAGCCTCATCATGGGGTCTGGAAAAGAATGTAAAGGCCCTGGCACTGTGGCCTGGAAAAGCTGTTGAGTGCTCAGAGTGGGAGCATGGAAGGTATGAATGCCAAGAGAAATGCAGACAGCCGAGGCCTAGGATGTAAGGATCACAGCGAAGCCAAGATTCTGTGAAGACCTGGGGTGGGGCTATTGCGAGATATTATGGAACGAGAATATGCTGATCAATTGGGGCTGAGAGTCAGTTATGACTAATAAGAGATCAATACCACTGAATGAAGTGAGTTCTATTGGGGCACTAAGGAAATATCTGCACAGGGTCAGCACGTAGAAGCTGTGGTTCCAAGGGGGCAATACTGCAGCTCAAGCTGGCAGCCAAACCTGGCAATCTGTACAAGTTCCCACATAGTGCTGGTTTTGAAAGCACAAAAGATGCAATGCTGTGGGAGCCATGCCAAGCGGGTGAGACCTGGTGCCATGGGGCAGGGACACAAAGTCCCTGAAGAAAGGCCAGGACAGACCGACTACTGGGGAAGGCACGTCCTCAGTTGTAGTGGAGAATGTTAGAGCTTCCAGGACTGTGGGATGGCTGTCAAGGACAGCCACAGGTGTAAGCAGAGCAGCCCCATGTACATGGATGGCAAAGAAGAAGAAATGCGACCGCCGGAGCCGTTTGGAGCTAGAAAATGGCAGCGAGTGAGTCCTAGGGGCCAGATTCTGAGGGTCTGGATCTACATTGCTGACTGTTTATATGCCCGTGATTTCCTTTTAGGGGTAAGAAAGTGTGTAACTTTTACTCTGTAGGTGCCCACAGTTAAGAGACTCTGGATTTTTGTATTTTAACTTTAATTTAATAGGTATGTGTAGGTCTATGTATGGGTATGACACATGTGTGCAGGTGCTTACAGAGGCCAGAAGATGACTCAGGTCCTCTGGAGCAGGAGTTAAAAGTGGGTGTGAGCCACCTGAAGTGGGTGTTGGGAACTGAACTCTAGCCCTGTAGAAGACAACGAGTGCTCTAACCACTGAGTCATTTCTCCAGTCTACAAGGCTTGACCTTTCAAAAGAGACCTTTAACTTTTAAAGCACTGGAATTTTTTTAGAATGGACCTTTAAAAGTTGAAGTGTTTTATATCAGCATGAGATTGCTGGGACAGAGGAATAAGGGAGCATAGATTAAAGGTAGCGTGTTTATGTGTCAAGCTGCTAAGGGATGGCCTGTTGGAGTTTTGCTTTGATTGTCAATTTGATACAGCCTTGTCCTGAGAAGGGAGTCTCAGTAGAGGGATTGTCTAGATCAGACTGTCCTGTAGGCATATCTGTGGGGAATTGTCAACTGATACAGAAAGGCTCAGCTCACTGTAAGGAGCATCATTCTGTGGGCAGGGTGCCCTGAACTGTATGAGAAAGACAGCTGAGCATGAGCCAACCAAAGTGAGCCAGCAAGCAGCATCCACCGTACTTGGTTTGAGTTACTGCCCTGACTCCCAGTGATGGAAAAAAACTTTCTCCTCCCCTGAGTTGCTTTTTACCAGTGTTTTATCCCAGCAACAGAAGGGAAGCTTGCATGTAGCAATTTACTATCCATTTCAAAATAACTAGAAAAATCCTAGTGTTTCTCCTGTATGGAAGTAGTATTTGAAGAGATAGATATGCTAATTACCTTGTTTGATCACTGTATATTGTATACACAGGCTGAATTGTATTACTGTGCTCCATAAATAGATCCAAATATAAATTTACAAATATTAGAGTTCAAATATATAATTTTTAATTGTGGAAGTGTTCCATCTTCAGTGAATTGCTGGGCAATCTGCTACTAAAATGATCTAAAGCCTCTCACTGCTTAAAAATTAGAAACTACTGTAAAAAATAATTTTAAGCACTTCCATTAATTAATCTGCTACTGGGAGATCTGTTTGAGAATATTATTCTTGGTAAGAGCAGAAAGAAAACCAAAGGGACGCTCAGAAGAATAAGTAGAACACAACTGTGTCCAGTATTGTCCAGGGAGGTACTACGCATGGCATTGTCCGCAGGTCCAAAATCAGTGTTATCTGCCGCAGAACTCCACGTAAAATGCAAGCCATATTCTGGGACAGGGTCTCACCACGTAGGTCTGGCTGGTGTAGAACCTGCCTGGAACTTGCAGCAATCTGCCCGCCTCAGTACTAAGATACACGTGGGCATCCCTCTGCTCTGTGTAACAATGCCCTATCCACATGCTTTACCATGCTTTTCAAATCTAACTTATGCTTGCAGTACACTGTGGTAGCATTAACACAGCTTTCCCTAGACGACTCTGCACCACTTTGTGTAAATAATGTAATAAATACGGCTGGACTATATTGCCTGTCATTCTCAAGGGGAACGCACTACTTAGTTTTGTTTGCTTGCTTGCTTCCTGCATGGCCTAGTAACAGTCCTGGGTGGACGGAATGCCTTACTGCTTAAGTGTGCTGTGTACTAGGTACTTATCCTCAGGTCTAGAAGTTCAGGGCTCTAGTTTAACACTTAGGACCCTCTGCACAGCTACCCAAGTTAAGTCATGAACTGGGAAGCAGATATGTAGGATGGCCGTCCCTTCAGCAGCCAGTCCCTCTCATCAGTTGGTTCAACGGGAGACATAGGTGGCACCTTTCTGCTGTTTTTCTACAAGCCCCTCTAATGTCCCCTCTTGCCCAATATAAAACACAATATTTAGCGAGCCCCAAGGCTTCCAGCTGCTCCCCTTCTTTCTCTTGCTTTGGTACGAAATACTGGAGAGAAATTTCAAGTTCAAAACCTCATATGAAACAGGGCACTGGGATCATTTGGCACTGAAATAAAACATGTTTTAAAAGACTAAGTCTGGAAAGCCAATGACTGAATCATCTCTTACAGCTGAGAAGTGCTATATTCCCTCTCAAATGAAAATTGTAACTAAAGGGATTTTACTGGAATTTGTATTTTTGTTTGGATGGTGGAGAATTTCTGCCAAAAACACCAGCTCTTTCACAAGATAGGCAAGTTGCACACACCTAGCCTCATTACCAAAGATACAAAGGTGACAGATGAGCTGGCCCAGCAGGTCAGGGACGGACCTGACCCCTGAGTACCATGTGGTAAAAGGGAGGCCATCCAAGCATGTACATGTGTATCCCCCTCAAATTGTGAGTGCACAAGCTATGTGCCCTCCTTGCAAATGGTGAGAGACTTTCACATTCCTTTCTGTGATCTGTGATTTCAGGTGAGAAGCAGCTGAGGAGGCCATGCTCAAGGGATGCATTAGTTCCCAGGAGCCTGGCAATATCAGGAAGGGTACATGCAGGTGCCCTTGTGGGAAGACATCTGTCTAATCAACCAATGCTCACAGTACCAGGTAGATGCCAGAGGAACTCATTAGCTGACCAAGTCTTAAGGATTATCAGGTTTATCGGGTGTATGATCACATGACCCAAGTCCATGGAGGCCACCCCCTGGTCACTCGTCCTCATACAGCAGCTCCAGCTCCAGGGAATACTGACTTACTTTGGGAGACAGCACTCGCCCATGCTTCAGCTTCTCATCCACACTGTTCCTCTGTCTCTGGAGCTGATCCCTTTCTTTCTGAAGCGCTTGGACTTGCTCTGAAATCTTCATTTTCTCCTCAGTCGGGCTGCTCTCAAGCTGCAAGCTCTTCTCAGATAACTCTTGGTCCAGCAAGTTCAGACGAGCTGATATTTTGAGACTGTCTGTGCTTAAGGCCTAGGAAGACACAACCCACCAGATAGAAAACTGTTACAAGAAATCAGACATTTAAAAAAACAGAATCAGTCAGCATTTTATTGATGTATTGATGTTTTAAGGTTTCTAAAAATTTCCTTTTTCTATTTTTATCTTTTATAACACTTTCTAAAGGGGTTCATTAACTAAAATCTTAAAAGTTACTTGAAGTTATTTGAAATTATGGGGGCTAGAGGGGTGGCTCAGTGGTTGAGGGCACTGGCTCTCTACAGAGAGCTGTGGTTCAGTTCCAGGCATTTACATGGCAGCTCACAATGTCTGTAACTCCAGTCCCAGAGGATCTGGTGCCCTTTCTGGCCTCCTTCGGCACTGCAGACACACACAGTGCAACTTAACTATACATGCAGGTAGAACACTCAGACTCTTTAAAAAAAAAAGTTTTTGAGAGGCAATTTTCTTTTTTCTCTTATTTTATTCTTTTGCTTATTACATGGTAAAGCTGTTATAATTTCTTAAGAGGTTAATATTTGGTGTTTTTCAGCATACTTTTTTATTCTTATTAGGGTCAGAAAATACAAGAATTTGGTCACATTTATGGAGATGTTCATTATAACTTAAAATATTGTTATATACTTCCATATGGTTTCTAACATACATATAAACTATCAAAGTTTATTATATAATAAAAAGGAAAACCATTTCCCAGACTAAATCTCCTTAACCCCTTTAGTGGGCCCTCCTAGTGTTCTGCCATGTATCTAGACAATCAGTCTCAGATGCTGTGTATTACAGGAGCCCTTCCCCTCCTCTGTCTTCCCACTTTGAGCTATCATAGAGCTTTTGGCTAAGTCAGTAGTCACTTAGTTCATTATGAATGCATAATCATTAATTTCACAGCTAATTTATCTAAAAAAAATCGTACTTCTACTTGATACATCCTTTTTGTACTTGGTAGCTAATTCTTCTCCAATAAAACTATAAAATCTCATACTCTATTCATTTAATCAAAGTCAGCAATAAATGTTTTCAATAATCTTTTTACTTTTGCATTATTTAGTGTGTGTGCATGCATGCATGCACATATCACAGAATGAGAATGAAAGTTGGAGGACAGCTTATGGAATCCCTTCTCCACTTCCACCTTGTGAGCTCTGGGTGTCAGACTGAATTTGGTGACACGCACTCTTACCACGGAGCCATTTCAGTGTCTTCTTTTCTTGAAATGTTTCACCCAGAGGTCCTGCCTGAGCTAACCTCCTCCTGGGGGCTCACGGGGAATACCCAGTGCTGTCAGGCTTCAGACATGGCGCTCATGTTCCTGAAGCACATGCTCCAGCAGTTCCCTGAGGCAGGCTCCACAGGAAACACTCTGCTTCCACACTAATTAGGAATTTGGGCTAAGAAGAGGGTTTTTTACTTGAAATAATTTGCCTTATAAATTTGAAGACTGCTTTGGATCTTTTAACTTTCAATGAAGAATGCCTAGTGCTGCTCTGGCTCTTAGACTGACAAGTGGCTAGCTCCTTCTATCTGGAGGTACTGAAGGGCTGGTTTCCCATCTAAACCTTTCCCAGTGCTTTGCCTTGGACTCTGACTGGGCTGGGCCCTTGTTGGCTTTTTCAGTCTAGAATCTCATGTTGCGTTGAGAAGCTTTTTATTTTTATTTTATGTGAATTAGTATTTTCACATATGTGTGTATACATATGTAACATTTGTGTTCCTAAGGAGGTCAGATAAGGGCATAGGATCCCCTGGAACTGAAGTTCCACATGGTTGTGGGCCAGCATGTGGCTGCTGGAAATAGAACCCGAGCCCTCTGCAAGAGAATCAAGGGCTCTTAACCACTGAGGCTCTCCCCAGGCCTGGAAACTTTATATGCTATATGTTTGATAGCTCCTGTTTTCTCTTTCTGGATTTCCTATTACTTGTGCTTTCAGATTTATTTGAGATATTTCTCCCTTTATTTTCTAGTGATTTTTCTTTTAACTTACTCTCAAATATTTAAAACTTTTTTCTGCTTACCCTTTCAATTCCTAATAGTTTTTTCATGTCTTTAATGACCTGTACTTCCTGTGTATTTTTTAAATACCACATTGAAGATATAAAAGTCTTTACTGAAGTTTTTTTTTTTCAGCTTCTTGTTCTAGTCCTCGCATCTCCCAGTTCCTTTTTCCTTTAGTTGAAGTGTTTGTTTTAAACATTGGGAGGGTTTGTTTTTATTTTTGTAGCTGTGGCTGACCTGGAACTCACTATGTAGACCAAGTCAACCTTAAGCTCACAGAACTCTGCCTGCCTCTGCTTCCACAGTGCTGGGAGCAGGCAATGTTGGTAGCATTTAGGAATCGTGCACTAGGGTTAGAAAGTTGGCTGGTGGATAAAGTGGTTGCCGTACGAGCCTGATGCCCAGAGTTTAGATTTTCAGAGCCCTATAAAGGCTGGATGCAGAGGCTCTAATCTTGGTGTACCCCAGGGAGATTGGAGCTGGAGATAGGAAAATTGCCAGAAGCTTGCAGGTCAGCTGGCTTCATCTACCCAACAGTGACTCAAACAAGCTGGAAGGCAAGAACGGATCCCTGAGGAGAGTCCTCTGACCTTCAGATGCATGCTATGGCACCACCTCCACCCCCCCACCCCCTGCTGGAGTGAGTCAGGTATTTAACAGCTCATGAATGATGGCAGGAATTCCAGCACTTTGGAACTTGGGAGGGTGATGCAGGAGGACCCCAAGTTCCGTGGCAGCCTGGGCTCCATTGTAAAAACCATGTCTCTAAACAAGTGAGCAAGCAAGCCCAAACAAAAGCTGGTAAGATGTGATGGTAGGATTCATGTGAGACCCTAAATGTAAATGTTCTCACTGCTGTTGTAGGGATCACTTCAAAACTGTACTGGCTGCTGTAAGGATCACTCTAGCTGACAGCATGTTGGTATGTGTCGGAGCAAGCGAGGCTCAGGAGACAGAGGCCTCAGAACTTGCATGTGGACCTCCACGCATTCCTTAAGTGGGGCTTTCTGACTAATCCCAGCCATCTCATGAAAATGAAGCATCCTATGAGAAAAGAACACTTTGCCACGGTGTCCTGCTTCCATTCTGTGCTTCGCTCCTGCTTTCTGCTTGTCTTGTGGTGTTCTAAGTGACGTGCAGGTCACTACAGCTGTCCTTGACTGGCTGAGGGACTCTCCAGCATCAGCACCACTCACCCGCTTGGTTTCCAGCTCAGGCATTTTTGGGTATCATTAGCCTCTGCTGTGTCATGTTCTGGCTTTACAGTTATTCTGAATAAAATACAATTCATGTGTGATAGAATTCATCTATTTAAAGTATGGTGAAGGGTTTTAGTATATTCAGAATTATGCAACCATTGCCATAATCAATTTTAGAATCTTTTTATCACCCACCGAAAACCCAGTAAATCACTCCATTTTTCCCAACCTGAGCCCACCCTACTTCCCAAGCCTAGGCAACCGCTCTTCTGCTTCCTTTGGAACTGCCTATTCCGGAATGGTGCCACACAATGTGTATTGGGACCAGCTTACTTCACCTACCATGTATTTTCAAGCTTCCCCATATTGTAGCAGATAGCAATGTCCCATTGCTTTCTAATACCAATACTCAATATGTCACAGTCTATTGATTTATCAGCTATGAACGCTTGTGGTGTTTCTATTATTTAGCTGTTTATAAACTTTGAGGGTTTTATATGGGTGTATACTTTTAGTTCTCTTGGATATATACCTAAAGAATGGTTGGCTAGCAATGTATCTGAATATTTACCCTCTAGCGGAACTCCAAGATGGTCATCCAAGGTAATCCCAGTTTTCCCATCCCCCAGCAATACCTCTAACCTGGCTTTCTAATTATAGCCATCACAAGGAGCAGGGTATCATTTAAGGTTCTGCTTTGTACTAGTTACCCTGACAGCTAACTTACAATTATCTTCTTATATGGTCACTGGTCACTTTTATATCTTCCTTCCAGGAAAGTCTTTTCAGATCCTTTGCCCTTTATGACTTTTTTGTTTTTCAAGACAAGGTCTCTCTGTGTAGCCCTGGCTGTCCTCCAACTCAGAGATCCACTTGCCCCTGCCTCCGGAGTGCACCACACCCAGCTGATCCTTTGCTCTTTAATTAGGTCTTATTATTTTGTTTTTCTTTTGGACAAAATTGTGCTAATCTTCCTGTTTCACCCTCCCTAGCGCTAGGGTAGCAGGCGGGCTGCCCTTTATGATAAAACTTTAACTCTACACAGTCTCAGTCCCTTGCAGATAAAGGTCTCAAATAGTCTCATGCGCCCCTTACGCTATCTTTTTACTTTCCTGATTGTGTTTTATAAATCTCAACTATCTTTACTATTAATGCCTATTAATTTGTTTTTTCCTTTTTCTGCTGTGTTTTAGGTGAAATACTCAAGAGATCACAACTTAAGAGTGGGCCAGAGAGATGAATCAGCAGTTGAGAGCACTTCCTGCTGGACAGAGGCCCCAGGTTTGGTTCCCAGCACCTACATCAGGTGGCTTTCAACCATCTGTAACTCCAACTCCAGGGGAGCCAGCACTCTCTTCTGGCCTCTGGGCACATACATGTATACATATGCAGCACACACATAAAATAAATCTTTAAAAATTATACTATAAAATGGCTGCAGCCAGGCTCTTACTTGCAGGTCTGAGATATACTTTAATTGTATTTATTTCTTTTTAGCTTATTTTATTTTATTTTTGTGGCAGAGCATCCCTGTGTAGGCCAGGTGGGCCCAGAACTCCCAGTCTTTCCTTATCTCAGGTTTGCAAGTGTTGACACCATGCTTGGCTTGAGTTAACTGTACATATGTATTTTTATTTTCTGTCATTTTAGAGAGGTGTTCAACCTGGGATGGTCCTTGTCTGAATGCATACAAAGTCTCATGAATAGTCCTCAAACACTAGAAAAAATGAAATCCTTTAATGCCCTCTTTTCTAAAAAGAATCAAATGGGATAAAGTCTGAACTTTGTTAAAATTTTCAGAGAATTATGGTGGTTTTCATTAATTTATACTTCCTACTTATCTCAGTGTGTTCTTGCTTCTTAAAGTTATATCACCCAAGGCTGGAAAGATGCCCAGTGCTTAAAACCATTGAAGTTCTGAGCATCTACCTCCAGGGGATCTAACACCCTCTTTTTCTGGACAGCCCTTGCACATACCCTCACACAGACATACGTACGTATGTACTTGATTTTTTTAAAATTTTTTTTTTTAAAAATTACAACTGTCTAAAATCAGAAAGCAGCTTTTTAATGCTTTCTTTTTCCTTTTCCAGCTCATCAAGTAAATGTATTTTACAGAAATGCTTCCCTCCACACCCGTTTATCTTCTTTCTCTTGTGATGTGGAATGTACTATAAAGGGCTTGGTCGCTTCTTCTATTATTCCCTTGTAATTAGTTCTGATATGATCATCTTTTACTGATATTTCCCATGTTGTGAGGGATAGTTTCCACAACTTGGCCCTGACAGTTTAAGCAAATTACCTGGAAATGCTATCATGAATCATGTTTGCCAGAGGGGCCACCCCAACCCTGCGTTCAGTGCAGCTGGCCTGAGACATGGGGTGACCCAGCAGAGGCAATGTAGCTCCCAGAGCAGCAGTGTTAAGAGCACACCCCATTACTGAGAGCCCCTGGAGCAGGTGCTTACTAACATGGGCACTGGTCCTTTGCTCTCTGACCCAGGCGTGGACTCACCCTGGATCTGATGCCGGCTCTAAGTGAAAGTGTATCTTCAAGTCTGAGCAAGTCAGCTTCATTTTTAGATGCTATTAGTGAAAATACATGCAGATAAGTCAAGAAATAGTTCCTGCTACTTTTGCTTTTACAATCATTTCATTTTTTAAATTGAATTCTACAATTCAATTTTTAAAAAATTTAAAGAGACAAATCTGTTCATAAAACTACTTCATTAACTGGCTTGTAAGATCTAAGTCCTACAGAAAAATATTTATGATGTTTCTCAAATCTTTATAATAAAAAAATCTTGATTTTACAAAATTCTTTCTCTTTACATGAATCTTGTAAGCCCCTGATTTTGGGTGGTAGAAATATATAGATAACACTTTCCAGCTCAAAGCCCACTATAAGATATCACATAGTACAACATATCTGAAATCTCCCGGAAGTTACTAATGGAGGCTGACAGAGGAGGTGGGGTTACTATGTAAGGTTATAGACTTTCTCTTTGGGAAATAGAGTTTTGGAAATATATAGTTGTGACAGTCATACAACATTGTGGGTATTAATGCCACTGAGTTGTAAATGCAAAAAAAATGGTTTTAAAAGTAAAGTTTAAGCTGACCATGACCATAGGCACATCCCTATAATCCTAGCACTGAGTGAGGCACAAGTTCATGGCCAGATCATATAAAGACACTAGTAAAGAACAAAACAAAAAAGGTAAATTTTATGTTCTATATATTTTACCACAATGTAAAGTTAATGAAAAGTCACAATGAAAGAAGATTGAACTTGTTACCTCAG
>JADRCD010156347.1:2769-13922 GCA_019843815.1 Montemys delectorum | reverse complement strand
AGGGCCTGGCCAATGGCCTTGAAAATGAGGCAAGCTCCAGACTACTTTCAGTCTACAAGGCTCAAGGAGCAAACCCCTGGGCTGAGCCTCATACAACAGGTTCGTAGTGGTGAAGTAACAAACCCTTCAGATACAACGTCACCGCAGGCTACGTGAGGGAGTGTTGCCTCAGCTGACACTCAGTTGAAGGGCCGTGTGGAAAAGAAGGACCTGTAGAAGAACAGACCAAGTAGAGAAATGAGGGACAAAGCAGGTAGGGCCATTGCCTCAGGCGCTGCTCAGCCAGGGGGCACGTAGATGCCACACCTGTCCACGGGACTCCAAATGTTCTACCCACAGTCCCAGAGAGCTCCTGACACAAGGAGCTCATGCGTGTGAGCACGAAGCACAAGCATATCCAGTACCCAGGAAGAAGACAACAGGTAGCAAGATACCTCTAGAGAAGGTATTATGTAAAGGGTTCTGTGGCTCTCTGCATCCCTGCCATCACTGCAGATTCTCACAGGACAGCCTGGGGACAGTGAGCAGAATGTCAATTCTCAGCAGCCCCTGTGTCATTCTCCCTCTGTGACTTGTGACTGGCTAGTCTTACTTAGCTCTCATTCCCTACTGCCTAAACTCTCACCAGGGGATGCTTTACAGAAGTATTCTCTTCGCAGCCACGACCAGGATCCCCTCCATCAAAGTACACCCATTCACTACCAGAGAATAGCCTGGCCCAGAGCAGGTGACAACTGGCCACTCTGCACAACCCTGACAGCACTTTGGCAGCTCTCTAAAAATACTGATTTCTACCCTTTTCCTTCAGGCATGTGATGGCACACAAGTGGTTATGAGCTCTGTCCCACAAAGGACTAAACCTTGGGGCCCCAAACCTGCTGACCCTATGTTTGTTGGAGGAAAAACTGAAGGACCTTTTGTTCCAGGCGCAACCCCCTCATGCATGCCTGGCCACGTGGGAGCTGGGCCTGTGGTGGCAGCTGGCCATTTGTTCTCATGCCCCGCAGGCAGAGAAATGCCACATGCCAGCACCCTGGAGGCCAGGCAGGGTGGTGCCTGCCCCTGTGTGGGTCAAAGTGTCAAGACTGTATGTGCAAGTCTGCCAGATCTCACTGCAGTGAGCATCAGAGAAGATGCCTCTTATTAAAAGGAACGGTGTGACAGTCCTGAGGGAGTAGGTTCTATGAGAGGCACTCACTGCACCCTGAGCACCTGCTAACCTGCTAACTGCCTTGAGCCAGAAATGTACATGCATGGCCTGGGGCAGCTGCCAGCCTCACTGGCTCAGCTCAGTTTTCTCCAGTGCCCAGACCTTATCTGGACATGGGTGCCCCTGGTAAATGAGAAAAGAAGTTCAGGAGTGTCTTCTCTCTTTTTTTTTCCTTCCCGTTTCTTCAAGACAGGGTTTCTCTGTGTAGCCCTGGCTGTCCTGGAACTCACTCTGTAGACCAGGCTGGCCTCGAACTCAGAAATCCACCTGCCTCTGCCTCCCAAGTGCTGGGATCAAAGGCGTGCGGCACCACTGCCCGGCTTACGAGTGCCTTCTCAATATCCCCCATTGGCCAGCACTCGGGGCCAGGGCATCGTGTACAGAAGGCAAGGGTCAGAGGGCAGTAACTGGGCCAGATACCCTCCAGCCACTGGGTTTCTGCATTCCCACCTCACCCCATCAGAGGCCAGTCCCATCAAGGCGAGTGGTGGAAAAGGAGGAATGGGCAGTGCCACTCAGTCCTGGGACCAGGGCGAAGAAGACCGCAGATGTCGTCATCAAGGAGGAGCCATTTGGGTAATGTTTGCTGGGAATGCAGGCAAGCTCCAAAGGGGCTCTGTGGGTAAGGCTAGAAATCCACACAGAACTCAAAGTGGGGCTACACTGGCTATGTGTTCCACCATTCCACTCAGGAGCCACCAGTACCATATAATTGGGATCCTGCCATCAGGAGGCTGTGCCCTCAGACCAACAGGACCTGGATCCTTCAGCTCAGGGACCACCCCATTCTTCTATCACAAGACAGAAGCCCCAGGTATGCGGGTGTGCTGTGCACTTGATGGCTGACAGACAGGGAGTGTCTCTCCGATCTACTCCTACCGCCTGTGTCACACACGTGCATGCCATTGTGAGGTTGTGAGAGTCTTGATCGTTAGCTTGACTGGACTGAGATGCATGAGAGATTATTAGAGCACAGCTCTGGAGTGTCCATGAGGTATCTCCAGGGACTACTAAATCATGAGAGGGCTGATCTAATCAATGAACCACTGACAGATTCAAAGTTGGAAGATTATGGAACTCTGAAAGGAGGGGGCATGGCTGGAGGAAAGAGGTCACCCCATCTCGTCCATCTTGACTTGGTTCCCCCCCCCCCAGTAGTTTTCTTTTACCACGCCCTTCTGCCTTTATGATCTGCTTCCCCACAGCTTTAAAAGCCAGTGACCATGAACTGAAACATCTGAAACTTGAAAACAAGTTTCCTCCTTAAAATGTTTCTGTCAAGTATCTGTCACAATGAGAGTCAACAAGGAGACTGGGGCTCAAACAGGACAGAGGCCAGCCTAGCCTGCCGATAGCCTTGTGGTGGGGATAGCTGTCTTCCTTCCAGTCCTCCTGACCAGGCTTCCCAGGGTTTCGTAGGGAGGCAGGCTCCAGGAGCCTCAGCACCCAGCTGATGTATGAGTCTGGAGCTCATCTTTTGTGAGGCACTAGAGAGGGAGAGAAGACAAGCCCCAGGATGTGCAGAGCCCTGCGACAGGACACTGTGTAGGGAGCCCTGCCCTGTAACTGGTCATATCAGAGGAAGACAGGCCAGGCTCTGTGTGGGCCAGGTCCAAAGCCACATTCACCTCAAAGTTACCCACAACCTCCACAAGCCAGCATTCTACGTAGTGCCCAGGCAGGCAATGGCCTGAGAGGAGATTCTCTTCATAGACAAACGCTGTGAGAGTAAGTATCTGACATGTCCTTAGCGGTAATGTTCATCTGGTACAAGGAACTCGGCAGGTCTCTGGCCTGAGCAACCATCTTGTAGCACTAAAATCTGCAGCCACAAGAGATGTCTCCAACCAGGAAGGTGAGTCTGGGAGCCACCAGCCTGGGAACATGTAGACTGAAGTGCCAACACCTTTCTCCTCCTATTCCTCTCACAGAGGTTCACAGGACAGAGAGTGAAAGGTGGACAACAACAGGAACGCAAGCTAGGTGTGGTGGTACATATCTGTAATCCCAGTAGTTAGGACCATCAGGAGTTCAAGGCCAAGTTCCACTATATATTCAGTTCCAGGCCCCACTGTATTAACAGCCTGTCTCAGAAACAATCAAAACAAATGGGACACCCTGTTCATGGGAGGGGATGGATACTGTTTCCTGTGCCTTCAACCTTGTGGCAGCTACTCTCCAACATCATCTGACTGGCTATGGAAAACCCCTAAGAGACTAGAACACCTCTAGGTTTGCTATGAGGGTGTTGGGCAGAAAGCACACCAAGTGTGTGAGAGGCACCATATGCAGCTGGAAGCAGGCAGAACAGGGAAAGAAAGGGAGAGAACCTGAAGCACAGGTGTGCTCTTTGTTTCCTGTCCATCATGAAGTAAATAGCTGTGCTCCAAACTGCGCTCTCAGCTGCCAAGGACTGGAACCTCTGAAGCTGAGCAAAGAAAACCACTGTCCTTTCACACCCATGAACGGCTGTTCTCAGGCTCCTGTCTCTCCAAAGGGTCTGACTACCTCACATGCTCAGCTCTCTAAGGAGACACCCAAGGCTGCCTGTCCCAGGAGTGTCCCACGCTGCATTAACAACACCTCCACAGCTGGCTGGCACCAGTTGGGGCAGAACAGTCTATAATGAGTTTCCAGAGGGCCTGATCGGCCCTCTCAGTTGACTACAGAGCACTGTCCCACACCGTAGCTTCCAATATGGGGCCATGTGGCCACCTCTAACAAAGTAGTACCCCTGGTAAGGCAGACCAACACCTACTGGACACAAGGCACTGTGGAGGACGCAGTGGAGGTGCCTGGGCTAACAGGTAAGTCTCAAGAAGACCAGCAGGGGGTTGAGAAGCAAGGCGTGAGGAAGGGCCGGCCAGGTGTGTGTCGTCCGTTATTCCCTGGGGTCATGGGTCAGCAGGGGTAAGGAGTAGCAGGGCAGCAGCGAACACTGCGCACACTCCAGGCTCCCCTGACAATGAGGGAGCGGTGGAGCTGGACCTCACAGCAGAAAGATGTTAGGATGGACACTTAGGAATCAGACCTGCTTTGGCTAGTACATAGGAGGAGGGGTACGCAGCTGGGTGGGGTGAACCACCGTGACTCGCACCCCAGATTCACACACTAGAATCTATCCATCGTGCTCAGACTCCAGGGCCACCTGGGAGAAAATGCAGGACCACGACTTCCCCTGCATCTGCCTTAGGCTGAGCCACGCTGACCCCACAATCAATCAGGGCTCAGTTAGGCCCGATGCCCTATCTGTACCTCTTGCTCAGCTGTTACAGCCACAGAGTAGGATCCATACAGTAAGGGCTTCGAAGCAAATGCCTAAGCTTCCCTTCAGGGAGGCTCCAATGTCCAGCTGCCTCCTCCTAACCTCCACTCAGGTCACATTAGCAAATCCTGAATGTGGTGGACTGAGCACGTTGGGGCTTCCCACTCACTAGGATGATGTTCACAGAGCCAAGAGTCTCAGATTCAGTTGGCAAAGCCACCTGTGCTCGGGCCGTGGATTTAGAGAACAATGGCCACACTTCTCAAGCGGAGCTCCTGGGGATGGAGGAAACAACTGTACAGAGGCAGCTGGACTCCAGGGCTCAGAGAGTAAAACGTGCAGCCTCACAGACAGATGGCCTGGACTGGGCTTGCTGCTGGTGAGGCCTCAAGGGGAGTGACCGAGCAGCTTCTATCCAGGAGGGGACTGAGCAGCAAAAGGAAAAATGCTTAAACCAGAACAGGAAAAGCTATGCCCATATGTGGCAAACAGAGTCCCAAAGGAACAAAAACCAATGCCAGCAGCTGACACTTTGATTGGCACATCTCCCTGAGTACCAATTACAGCCAACCAGGGCTACTGATGGCCCAGCAGCACGTGCAGCACAGACCAGGGCAGCTCCCTTCTTACTCTCTCCCCTCTGCCCATGAGAATGCAGGTGGAGAAGAGTGGAACAACGCCTGAGCTCCCACCGGCATGACTGGCTCCAATGATGCCTCACCCAGTCCCACATCAGTGAAAGCAATGATGCCGATCTCTCTCATCATCCCTAAAGCAACTAGATGGCGCTGAAAGGGGCACTCCTAAGGACACGCCTGTGCCCAATCACACATACATTTTTAAAAATTCTGACTTTAATAAAACCAAGTTTATTGAGCCATCTAGCTACATTGTCTTCCCTGCATGAAGGGCACTTCACCATCCACAGAAAGGTGTCTCGCCCCACCATGCTAGAGGAGGAATCATAAGTACTGTCCTAAAAGGAAGCCCTCAAACAGAGTACATCCCACTTACATCCCACAAGGCAGCCTGGGCTTCTATTTTAAGTGCAGAGCATATGTGGTTCTGATGACCCCAGGCAGAACCCTCCCTATACCCTTGAATAGCGTCAGAGCATAGCACTCCCCAGCTGGTGGTGCAGCTGTTCCTGCTGGCCAACAGTCCCCTGCCTCAGGCCTTTGTGTACTGGTGGTCATGTGGACCAGTAACAGGCCAAGACACAGTGTCCTATGAGGGCAGCTGTGATGTCTGCACCAAGTGGGGAGATCCTGGGGTACCACTACTCTTTCTTGGGGGTGGGGGGAGGTATTTTCCAGAAAGCAAAGCATGAAGTAGTGACAGGAAGGTGAGGATGGCTGCATGGGCTGCCTCTCGAGTCAAAGGCCAGATGCTCAAAGAAGAGCTGAGCACCCTTCCATCCTGCAGGGCCTTGGCCTCAGGGACTGTTCTATGAGCTATGGGAAGACACTCCCTTCACCTTCCTGTGTACATGACTCTCCATTGTCCAGAGCCACTCTTCCTCAATGCTGGAAGTTGCCCCAAGGCAGCTTTCAAAACCCCTCACAGATCCTGGTTGTCTGGAAGTCAGAAACCTGGAAAGTGACCTTTTACAAGCCAGAGGCCTAAGCCTGTGAGGGCCCGGCTTTCCATCCCTGGACATCCCTTTGCCAGTTTAAGTATCTAAATGGTCCCATGACATACCAGAGATGAGTCAAAGTGTATCCAGCAGCTGCTCTGGCTAGCCAGTCTTTCATGCTCTCTGGGTGTATGCATGGGAGTAATTGAACAGAGACATCAACTCCTCCCTACCTGGCACACAGCCTCAGATCCCACCCAAATGTTAGTCAGAGATACTGCCCCCACCCCAGATCTCCACTGAGGCATAACTATGCAGGACAGTACAGGTGGGCAGATGAGAGCACTGGTCTTCACAGTATCACTGGAGAGAGCTTGTAAAACCAGGTCTGGTGGAAGAGTCATGCAGGGGAGCTGACCCACCGCTCCCATCTGTTCCTACCATCCCAATGTTCCTTCCAGTAAGCACAGCTTCTTAGTTCCTCATCAGGCTTCAAAGAACAGTCCCTGGCCAATGTTGCCCTGCCCTGCCCAGGCATCATGGTCCCTGCTTCTAATAACAACACTCAAGATACTATGTGGCCTACAGGCTACAACGGACCTCAGGCCCAGCATCTCCCAACCCTGTGCTGTCCCCTAAATCTGCTCCCTCTGCTGTTTCTCGAGTGAAGAAACACCACCTACACCCACAAACAAGCTGCCCCCATTCCTAGATTCAATCATTCTTTTTGTTTGTTTGTTTGTTTGTTCTATCGAGACAGGGTTTCTCTGTGTAGCCCTGGCTGTCCTGGAACTCACTCTGTAGACCAGGCTGGCCTTGAACTCAGAATCCACCTGCCTCTGCCTCCCAAGTGCTGGGATTAAAGGTGTGCACCACCACTGCCTGGCGATTCAATCATTCTTACATTTGTAAATTCAAGACAAGTTTTATTTATTTATTTATTTATTTATTTATTTATTTATTTTGGGTTTTCAAGACAGCGTTTCTCTGTGTAGCCCTGGCTGTCCTAGAACTCAGAGATCCCCCTGCCTCTGCCTCCTCAGTGTTGGGATTAAAGGCGTGTGCCAACCACGCCCTGCCTGCCAAACTACTTTTGGTTCAAGATCCGGCCAGGTTGGAAGAGAACACAGTGTACAGTTAGGGTATGGCAGCTTCTGTGTTCTTCTCTCTTTAGTTTTTCAAAGGGTGACAATCCAGTCACATTGAAAAGAGACATTTGTTCATTACACCAGGAAGTTCAGGGGCTGGGGCAATGTCTCAGCAGTTAAGAGCACTGGCTATTTCTTCCAGAGGACCCAGCACCCACATAATGTCTCACAACTGTCTGTAACTCTAGTTTCGGGAAACCTGGTGCCCTCTTCTGGCCTACAAGAATACTGCATTCACATGATGCACAGACATTCAGGCAAAACACCCATGCACACAAAATAAAGAAGGAAAGAAAAAGAGAGAAAGGTAGGTTAGTTCAAGGCAGCAAAATGGCTCAGTGAGTAAAGACAGCTGCTGCCAAGCCTGGGGACTTGAGATGGGTCCCGAGGACCTGCACATTTTTTTTCTCAGCAAGGTCTCCCTGTGTAACTCTGGCTGACTTGGGATTCCCTGTTAGTCTAGGGTGGCCTTGAACCTACAGAAACCTGCCTGCCTCTACTTCAGCGATCGGATTAAAGGAGTGTACCACCATACCCTAATGTAAACAAAGCAAAACAAAACAAAAAAAACCCTTAAGACAAAAGGCCTGAAGCCAGCAAAGCTGAAGGAATGGCAGTCCCACCACAGGGTAGGAAGGCATGGGGGTCAGCAGCATGCAAGCATGCAGCATGCAAGCATGGGACCCTAGCAGACCCTGACCAAGGCCAGAGAGCTAGTCTAGCTGCCAGGTGAACAAAGTGTCCATGTGATCTACCTGGACACTCAAGGCAAGCCTAAACCCATGACAGGTTTTCACAGCCAAAGCTCCCCTGACAGACCAGGCTAGTCAACTCCAGACTTAAGGTGAGTGGGGCTGAGGATGACCCTAAAGACATAAAGGACGTTCAGAACATGCATACCTGCCCTCAGCAGGAGTCCGCAGGGAACCAGAAGGGCCAGGCCCCACAGACTCCATCAGAGCTCCAGCAGGTACTGCCTCCTCTCAGCACAAGAAAACCTCTGGCCTCCAGCACTCTCCTACCAGCAAGACCCTCCAAAGGCCCTGGCCAGCACCTTGGTGCGCTGGTAAAGACTGAAAGTGCCCACTGCACTGCTTACTTTAGTGGCCAACTCGGCATTTAGGTGCACAGCTCTGACAAAAGCTATTACAGCAAGCACAGGCTGAACTTTGGATATTTCAGAGGCATGAACAAAGGATCTGACAGCTAGATGAGGCCTGCCAGAACACAGATTCTCCTGCTATGACAACATAGTCTCTTCTGCCTAAAGTAAGATATCAGAAGTAGGAAGGTGTTGCAGAGAGAGGGATGCACTGGGATCCAAGCCTGTCCTGCCTAGGTACCCCATCCTAATGGCTACAAGTTTACTGCAGCCATTCATACTGGATATAAACGCAGGAAGAACCCAGCACCTTGGGGACAGAACCCCATTCAGGCAATGATGCCCTTGAGGCAATGGCACCATTGGGGCTGGACCATGGGGTGAATCATTTCCAGTTCAAGACCTCAGCACTTGATAGGAGCATAAGGAGTAGGAGGTACCCTCCGTTCTGACAGGGCAGTGAGCAGCAGGGATGGACTACCACATCTGTGGGCACCAGCAGGAAGAACACCAATTTGCTGGTCTCTAGAACTTCCACTGCCCATCTCTACTTCTTAGAGCTTAAACCCTCTGTTCAGCAGGCCTCAGCACCACAGCACACTACTCAAGAGACCCAAGGTCTCAGCCTCAGCCTCCAGCCACCCCAAGGGTTCCTGAGACACTTGCCTCCCTGCACAGGCTCTTGAGGGCACTTGGAACATTGCCTGAAACCAAGACTGCTGCTTAGAGTTCCATTCCCAGAGGCCATGTGTGGCACCTGCCATCCCTAGAGGCCTGTAAAAGCCCACCTTTGCTCTAGAACACCCACCTCCAAAGCAGAGAGACCTCAACCCTAGATATATTCACATACTGTGTTTAAGGCTAACAGTCTCTCAGTACCACGGCAGGCGACCAGGTGTTTGTGGAGTGGAGCCAGAAGTTCACACACATCATCGGTGGTTCCCAGAGAGTTCCCAAAGAGACTGGCAGACCTGCAGCTGGCTCTAGAATAAGCAAAGAAAGCTCTGACCATTGGCCCTGGACTTTCCTACTCAAGTCTCTTCTCATCTGACCCTGAGGGAGGGCACAGCCCTCAGCCACACAGCCACTTCTATTGTTCTGTCTATACCATCTGAAGCTAGAGCCCTGAAGATTCTCTCTATATGATGGAGCTCTGGCACTTCCATAAGCCTAGCACAGCATCAGATGACTCTGCTATGCTTATGAGGCAGCAGACCTCCTACTCCCACCCCTGCTCACTGACAACCTGCTTCATTAAACCTTCCTGGGACCCAAGAAAACTGTGGGTGGACATGGGACAATAGCCAGGACCCTGGTTTGGAAGGCATGTTGGCCCTGCCTACGTCTCAGGTCATGAGGTATTCAATAATGCCGAGTATGCAAGGCAGTCCAGGCCAGAGTTTTTGCATAAAACCACTTGAGGGAAAGGAAGCTGTCATAGCACCAAGTCCCATAGGGAACCAGCCTCCTTGGGTACAGACTGTTCCACACCATACCCCACACCAGGACAGAAGTGACCACAGCAGTGTGGTGGTCCTCAAAGCAGTGCCTGGGCAGGGTAGGAGATCGGAGCCATGCAGAGCCCAGCAATGTGCCAGCCTTATTCTGAATCCACAGGGCTCTCCGAGGTATAGTTGTCCCCATCTTCCCACTGAGCTGTGTCAAGAGATGCTGAGCCCACAGCTCAGCCAGCCTAATGCCTTCCTCAGTGGCCCTCCTCAACAGAGCCCCACCTCTCAAACCCTACACACTCCTCTGCCTACTTCAAGGCCCCCTTGAAGCCATAAATAAACTTACATCAATTCAGGCTCCCAAGCAGTACTTCTTATAATCCAGATTATTCCCCTTACTCAAAGTGAAATCTACATTCTCTAGCAGGGCATCTTAGTCAATTACAACTTTCACCAACAGTTAGTTACTTGAACAAGGCCTGCCATGGACTTAGAAGGACAGATATGGTATCAACAGAGTGAGCTGAGCCTGCAGCAAGGAAGGAGAAGAACTGTGTCAGCACATGGACACAACAGGCAATTGCCAAAGAGGTACATGGCTTGTTGTCCATCACTCCATGTCCTCATTAACATAAATGTCTGATGGGAAGGCTGACCGGTCACGTGTCCATCCAGACTGCAGAGCTGAGTGGGGAGTACAGGGAAGAAGCAACAACCAAGTACAGAAGGGCTGAGAACCCTCAGAGCTAAGGAAAACCACGAGTCCACAAAATCCCCAACCCCAATATGGGCCAGCACAGAAGAAACACACGTCATCAGACAAGCTGTCACAACGAGATAACCACAAAGCCACCTCAACAAACCTCCTCCAGTGAGTCATGGCTTAATGACAGCAGTACCAGAAACCATAGTCAGTTTACCAGGCCTCTGCCCTGAGGGAGATGCTGCCCCTGGAGCAAGCACTAGGCTCTAGGGAATGAAAGAGAGACAAGACACCATTGGATAGAGAGCACCTCGTGGTTATCAGATCCTCCCCAGAGAAAAGCCTCAGGGTGTCTTTCCAGTGCAAGGAGGGGGCCCCCAGGTCTTGAGGTGAAAGAACAGAGGGGAGTGAGAAGTCTAAAGCTACCAAGGACACCTTTAATCCCAGCTCTGATACCAAGCTGAGGGCACTGGGAGGCAGACACAGGCAAATCTCTTGAGTTCAAAGCCAGCCTGGTCTACAGAGCAAGTTCTAGGACAGCCAGAGAAACTTTGTCTTGAAAACACACACAGAGAAAAAAAAGAAAGAAAGAAAGAAAGAAAGAAAGAAAGAAAGAAAGAGGGAGGGAGGGAGGGAGGAAGGGAGGGAGAAGGGAAGGGAGGAAAGGAAGGAAGGAAGGAAGGAAGGAAGGAAGGAAG
>JADRCD010156345.1:0-14234 GCA_019843815.1 Montemys delectorum | reverse complement strand
AACAGAGGGGGAGGAAGTTCACACAGAGCAAGGAAAAAAAAAAAAAACCTGGTATAAAAAAAAAAAAAAAAAAAAAAAAAAAAAAAAAAAGCAAACTGCTGCCAGCAAGGCACCCTCCAGCCTTTATACTCTGGGATGATGGGACGATGGTCCCTAAGTACCAATGGCCAAGGTACTTACTAGTTTACAAATGAGCAAGCACTTACCATTAAGGCAGCGCCTCCGATACTTGTGGTAGACGTGTTGTGTGAAGCCATTTTCCTTGAGCAGCTCATGGGAAGGATGCTGGAACTTGGGCAGTGACTGAGGAGTACAGCCATAGCTGCCAACTGCAGGTGTTCCCTCTGAAGGACTGGAGCTACGGAAGCCGGAAGCCAGAAGAGTGATGGTGTCACCAGTCACAAATTTCCCAGTCAGCCCCACTCTAAGGTTAGGAGAGGTTCCTCTGACCTACCAGCCAGGGTACAGTCTTGTACTACACTGGCCCTAACCTATAGCCAACCGCTGTGCAGTGACTCCTTTGGAGAGTTCTGAGGTCACTGAGGCTCACAGGACCTGGGCCACTGGTCCAGGGGTGGCAGAGATATTATCACTGCCAAAAGAAACTCATAATATTATACTCTTTAATCAATCACCATGTGTTAATCAATCTGTATTTTTCTCAAATCTTACCTCTTTCTAATATCTGCCATCTTTGTGGGAAGCTGAGTTCACAGACTGGTGACTTCTAAACTGTGCCTTATTTTAAAGTAGATTTGGCAAAATTAAATGTATAAAGTATCTAGGCCCTACAGAGAGTAGCTGAGTCAGTGAACCTATGGTACTGGGGTCAGAATCCAGTCTTGGCAGATGTACAACTACCACTGAGCACCCCGAATCCTGTGGAGTCTACCTAGCAGAGTGTCTGTTTCCCCACTTCTAGGCAGAGAGTAGACAGGTTTGGATAGGAATTCAGAGTTTCACTGCCCAAGTAACCTCAAATTGGGTTCTGTGTGGCTATGAAAATAACATGTCTTTTCAGCCAGACATGGTGGGAATCTATTAACAGCCAGGTATGGTAGCCCATGCTTTAATCTCAGCACTAGAGAGACTAGTGATCAGATGAATCTCTGTGAACTCAAGGGCAGGCTGGTCTACATAACTAAGCTCCAAGTCAGTCAAGGCTGTACAGTTGGACCCTTTTGAAAAAGAAAAGAAAAAGAACAAAACACAAGAAGCTTCCAGTTCCTAGGCCTTCGGCTATGTTTCCCACACTGCTGTATGGATTTAGAATCAGCTGGTAAGTGCCATGTGCCAGAGGCAGCCTGAATGCCCTGGCCACAGTACCTAATAGAAGCAGTCCTGGGCCTGTGCTCCCGAGAATCCATCACCCAGCCCACATGACTTTCCAAGGGGGGGTTCGAGCTGTGCCTTGTCTTTCTTTTTCGAGGCATCTGTAAAGATGAAACCAGAACTTGTTATCTTACACATCTATTATGCTGATGTATATCATCCCATTTTACAAAGGCATTTTCTTCTTTTGGTACAACTGGAAGTTGAATACAAAGCTTTGTGCACTAGACAAGGGCAACACCACTAATATTACACCCCCAACCTGACAAATTATCTCACAGGTGAGGCGGAGAAGCAGGAAGATGTGCCTGAGGTCTCTCATCTGGTCTGCGCTCCTTCAGCCTCTGTAGGCCATGCCTATACTCAAGTCTACTTTATGAGCTCTCAGCCTAAGGATGCTGCCTGAGGGGATCCTGGCCCTTTGTTGGCTCAGACAAGGCAGTAAAGTATGCAAGACTCCACCCAGCTGACTACCTTACCTTGGCATCCAGGGTCCGTCCTTCTTTCACCACTGGGTAAAAACGTGGTGTCTGACTAGAATCTTTGAGTTGGGGGGTCCGGGGTGTGCGGGGAGTCCTGGCATTTCGGTAGTTTGGAGACTCTGGGACAGTGGTTGGTAGAGAACGGGCAATGGTAGATGGCTCGGGAGCACCAAACAGCTTGTTGGCTAGGGCATCAGTAGGAACTGCAGAGGCAGAGTGGCGTCAATGTACAGGAAAATCTCTGGCTAAAGCTTAATACCTCTCACCCACACTGGGTTGCAGGTGCCCACCCCCTCACCTTGTTGGAACCGAGGTGGCCCAGGAGGAACCTCCTGGTTAGGATCCACAGGGGGCTCAGGGGTCAGAGTGTCAAATTGCTCCCGACTAATCATATTCACTTTCTTGAAGTTCTCGACTTCTTGCTGCAGATGTGAGGTAGTGGGAAGCTGTTAGCAAGATGCTCTGGCTGCTCAGGAATCAAGACTGGCAGGAAACTGGTGAGAATAGCTTCCCCATCCACACACATAGGACTCTAGTCTCCACCACCATCTCTCAGCCCAGGTACTGATCTCGGTCAGTGCTGACCATGCTCCTCTTCCCTGGCAGGGGACCAGTTGGGCAATAGCCACCAAGGAACTTGCTGCAGACTGCCCATCCTGAGTTTTCTCCTACACTGCTGTTTGTTCATTGCACAAGCTCATCACCCAGCACCAAACACAGCCATTCCAAGAAATGTCTCCATAAGTGCCTCTTTTTTTCTCCATTTTCCACTAAGAAGGGTTCTTAAGACCTTTTTTTATGTGTGTCTTATTTAAGACTAAAGATAGTAGTGCAGTCTTTATTTTATCTTCCACAAGTGTCTAGCTAACTGCGTGACAAACATGAGTGGTTACATAGGACAGTCAGTCATCCCACTTGCTGTTTACACTGTATATACATTTCCTCTTACCAGGGTGGCAAGGTGACAATCAACCACACCCTCATATATAGACAAAAGGCAACAGACAGAGGTACCTGCCCAGAGTCACATGGCAAATCAGCCTTCCTCTTCTCCATGTTACAAGAACCCTAGGCCCTCAAAGCTATGCTTGAGTCTCACCTTGATCTGTGAATACTCAGGCTCAAACTTCTCAGTCCATAGGTCTTGTTCATAGTAGAAGAGTCCGTCATTAATGACCTTGGCCAGCTCAGCACTCATCTTGGCACGTGAAGTGTGGTTGCCTGTGCGGTCCCCTCCAGGGTGCCGACGCATGTAAGGTGGTGTTTGAGTGACAATGAGGATCTTATTGACATCCCGGTCATCAATTTCATAGTCAGAGTCCTCTTCAGACCAGGCAGTGAAGGTATTCTTCCGCCCATCCATCTGTTCCATCTCCTCATCAAACAGAAAGTCTAGTTCTTCTTGCTCATCCTGATCCTTAGACATCAGCTGCTGGGAGGGAAGGTGCTGAGGCAGAGCAGTTGGGTGGGAGAACCTGGGCTCCTCTGACTTCTGAAACAGGGACAGACACCAAAGGGGAATGACCTGGGAATAACACACGAGGCCCTAAACCAGGCTTTCTAGCTGTCCAAGAGGCTCTTTGGCCTCTCAAAACATCACAATTGTAACCCTGGCAACAGAAGCAAATCACAGGTGTCCTCTCTGGACTGAGTTTCATGGAGAATCACCCCAAAGAAGTCCAGTTCCTTCATTCACAGTCACACAGTCACTCACAAACAACAGTTTCTGTTTATCTTCACAGCTTACACACTGGCTGTTGTGGGCAAGCACTAAGCACAAGAACCACCTATCATCTGGCTATCAACAACGTGGCACTCAGGAAGATGGAGGCTAGCAGCCTTGCTACAGTACCTTTAGTACTTACACTGGGTCCCAGCCACAGTAGACACTCATCAATCTGATGAGTGAGTACCTACCCAATAACAGTACCAAGCTCTGTTATGGAAAGCCTGAATGAGCAAGACAAGATCCAGTACTTAAGTTCACAGCTCAGTAGAAGAAAGTGAACAGCAGCCACCTGTAGTATGGGTCAGCAAAGGCTCTAAATAGGTCTAGGGAGCACACAAAAAGGGTGCTGAGCCTGTCAGAGTTGGATATGGTTAGGAAAAGCTTCCTAGAACAGGCCATTATAAGGATAAAAGCAAGAGCAGAGTGGTCTAGGCAAAAAGATAGCATGTTCCAAAAGCATTTCACTTGTTTTTGAAACATTTTAGTGGTGACACACCAAATATGCCTGACACCTGGAGAAGTGTGTCTCTCAGACAGTCTACATCCAAGAGGCAATTCTGTGATAGACCAGTCATATCCTACAGAAATGTCAAACTATTTCTTTTAAGGTTCAAGATACACCATACAAGAGGAATGGGGCTACCCCTGTCTCCCTCCCATCTTTCCAGAGCTTGTGCAATTGCACACCTGGGCCTTGGAAGGTGCTTGTCTCACAACATTTCTCTTGGCTGAGGCCAAGAACAATGAACATATTCTGGGAATGAGCAGACATGGGAAGGAAAGGAGATGGGAGATCCAGTCAAAGTGGTAAAACACATATAGAAGTACAGAGTTTTAGAGAACACAAGCACAAAGGTCAGCTCTGAGGCCCAGACCACAGGTCTCTGAGGAGGAGCTGACGCTACAGAGGTAGAAGAAATTTATGTGGTACCCAGAAAGGAGCCAGTGATTTTACTTTTTACAAACAACCTCAAGAGTAGTCATCCTACCAGTAGTCAACACACACACACTTCTTCCCACATTCTAGGGCAGTTTGACTCTCTCTGATTTTCTTCATCTTGAGACAGAAACTGACACCTTGCTATAGTCACCCGCCACCACTACAGGAAACTTGCACCCCTCTCCACTGCAGAGTCCAGGGAAAAGGCCTGAAAAAAAAATCAAACACCTACAAAGACTTAAGCCATAGCCTCATGGCCTTATCCTGTGGAAAAGCCACACAGGAAATGAGTTGGGTATCCTGAGAATGGTTCCCAAGGAATAGAAACAGACTACATCAATATTCCTACTCCAGAAAACCAGGACCATCTAGGTTTTCAGCTCAGACCCAGGACTAAGCCATGTCTCACCTACCTTGGGGCGTGCTGGGGAGGGCCGGGGCCTTTTCTTCACTTCAATCCAGCTCTCAGAATCCAGATCAGGGAGGCTGGCAGACAGGCCCTTGGGAAGTGTCTTCAGGTTGCTGACCTCCTCTGTTTTGGTTGGCACTGGGGTGACTGCACGGGGAGAGCCAGGTGCCGACTCTGAAGGGAGAAAAAGTGGGGCCTCATCACCCTAATCCTCTCCGGGGCAGTTATGAGGTGACTGCACACTGGACGATAAGACATTCAACCACCACTGGGACACCTACCTGTCTCCTTCTGGTAGTGCTGGCGAGGAACAAACTCTGGGCAGTTGAGAAGCTGAGAGAAATCAGTTTGTGAATAATCCACTATTGGGGGCCCAGGTAGTGGCCACTTCTCAGGTTCTTCCCTCCTGCGGACTTTCTCCTCAACCATCTCTACTACCTTACTGTCCTTCAGAGCCTGCAGAGGAGGAGGAGGGAAAGGAAGAAAAGAAATGAAGAGGACCACTTAGGATAGCCAGAGGTCTGGAGACAATCAGGTCCTAAAGTACCCAACAAACAGTAGTAAATATCTGGTCACATCTTCCCTGACTGACAGGAACATAAAAGATACAACCATGAAAATCAAAATTATTCAATAAGCTGACAAGTCAACTTCCAGACATCTAGAGAATACTCATATAAAAATGTCCAAGACTTAGGCAAAAGGCTATTTTATAGTGACAGTAACTGTAATAGGAAAAGCACCTGCCATCATTCTGGCAATTTATACCACAAGACAGGTATAAGGTGTAGGCCAAGTTAAAAAAAAAACAGCCCCATTGATTTGAATTTTAAGAAAAACAGGTATTTGTATAATACAACTGTTGTTAAAGAGTCACAGCTAAATTATTATGGGTTGTTATCTCTGGATACAAGAGTAAAGATTAGATTTACGGTCCCATCCCACCCCCCACCCCCCTTTCCTTCGAAACAGTGTTTCCCTGTGTAGCCCTGGCTGTTTTGGAACTGACTTTTGTAGACCAATGTGACATCAGACTCAAGAGATCTGCTAACCTTTGTTTCTCAAGTACTGGAAATAAATATGAGCGTCATCACGCCCAGCTTAAAGATTTTCTATGTAAGCTCAGAAATCTTTTGAGAGAAAGAAGGAAAGGGAACCTCAACATGTGGTAACTCTGTCTTTATGGCCAAGGGAAGAGGAACAGAGAGATACTGCAGGTGGGAGTGCAGAAGATTTACATCTAGGAAGGGTTATGCAGTTTCACCTTTGGATCAGCCACCCTACTTTCTAGAAATCTTTGCCAACAGAAAACTAAATACACAAGGCCATCTGCTATAGACATATGTTTTTGGCATATTAGTAAAAAACTGGAAGCGGTTAAGAGAACTGCTCTTTCAGAAGATTCAGGTTCCATTTACAGAACCCACATGACCACACACACCATCTGTAACTCCAGTCCCAGGAGAAATTCACTGCCCTCTTCTGGCCTCTGCAGGCACTGCCTACACAGAGTTAACAGACATATAGACACCCTCTTCCTTTTCTTTCCCCCTCCCTTGCCACACCCACAACAACCCCCCCCCCCCTTTACTCTTAAAGGACTGGAAATAACCATGATTCTAAATGGTTGAAACACCATGGATGGTGTATTGTTCAACTTAAAAGAAGAATGGGAGCATAAGTCTATTTTACACATCACTTTTTAGCTAGCTCCCAGATACATAAAATGAAACAATAAATGTGGTAAAATACCTGTGTGATGTATCACTGTATTTACCAAGAAAAGGAGATGAATATAGGCCAATGGAGAACCAATAAGAATTTATCTGTGCTGCTGGGCAGTGTTGGTATACACCTATAAATAATCCCAGTACTCGGGAGGCAGAGGCAGGGGATATATGTGACTTCAAGGCCAGTCTGGTCTACACAGCTAGTTCCAGGAGAGCCAGGGCTAACATAGAAAAATCCTGTTTAAAACAAACAAAAACTGTGTGTGTGTATGTACATAAATAAATTCAATAAAAGGCTGCAGACTACCTGAGGTGAATCTAGAAGAGGTAAAAATGACAGATTTTTAAAAATTATTTATTTTATTTACATCCCAATGTTGCCCCCTCTCTTTCCCACCTCCCCTTTGCCTCTAAGAGGGTACTGTCCCTCTCCCAAAATGACAGTTTTAATACTTATATACTATGTAGAGACTCTGAAACCAAGTATTTTTTCTACTTAAATTTTTTAAAAATTGAGAATTATGATGACTGATAGAATCCTCAAAACTTGAGTCCAAAATAAAACTAATACATATCAAGTTAAAGGCATAGTACCACAAAAAATATTTTTATGACTTGGAGCAACATTCACCTGACTATATAGATTACCAAAAAGAAAACAAAAATCAGTCTGCATATACTATGGATTGAAACAAATGAATTGGCAAGTTGGAACATGGAATTTAAAAAACAAAAGCGGGGGGGGGGGGGGGAGCCAGGCATGATGGCACACACCCTTAATCCAGAATTTGAAAGGCAGAAACAGGTGGGTGGGATTCCAAGTGTTCCAGGCCAAGCTGATCTACAAGTTCCAGAACAACTACTTCAAAGAGAAACTGTCTCTCTTGCACGCTCTCTCTTTTTCTTTTTTTGGTTTTTCAAGACAGGGTTTCTCTGTGTAGCCCTGACTGTCCTGGAACTCACTCTGTAGACCAGGCTGGCCTCGAACTCAGAAATCCACCTGCCTCTGCCTCCCAAGTGCTGGGATTAGAAACGATCTCCTTAAAAAAGAAAGGAAGGAAGGAAGGAAGGAAGGAAGGAAGGAAGGAAGGAAATTGTCATCTCCTATTGTGTTTTCCTAAACCTAGAAACAATAACCAACCAAGTAGGAGTAGCAAACAAGTTCCACAGAAGAGGAATTAATATTTCTGGAGCAGGGTGCAAAACAAAGTGTGATCCAATAATGAAATGAAAAAGAATACAGGGCAATCTATATTTCTTATACAATGCTAAAGAAAAAAGTCTTGAAATCATATATATTTACACTATGATTCATAATTATGTTGTAGCTACTGAAAGGCCAGATTTTCGAGGAAGACCTAGAGGCATGAAGAAAAGCAGATGAAGGGTACACAGGCAGACTGGCTGTAGCTAACTCTTGCTGAAGCTGGTGAGGTGCTTGTCGTTTGTAACATGGTAGACCTTGGGACTCAGTAGAAGCAGTTAATGGGAACTCTGTCAGAGTTTTACCCATCAACTCAGGACTCACAGTGAGGATCTGATTTTTCCACCATCACCCCCAGGAAGAGACATACCGCAAAGATGAGTGAAATGTCAGTGGTTAGGGCCTGTACACGATGAAAGGAAGCAATAAGGGTGATGGGAAGGAAGCCATCAGCATCCATTTTCCGTCTCAGAAAGAAGTCTCGCTCTAAATTGTCCACGCTGAAGTAATATTCACTATGTGGAGGGAAAAAAAGGCATCACTGAGGGGCTATGGGTCTTCCCTTCTCCCTATCTACCCCAGCAACCTCACATCCCTGACTTCACTCTTCTGCTATACAGCTTAAGGCAGCTGTTTTTCTTTCTCTCTTTTTTTCTTTTTTCCGAGACAGGGTTTCTCTGTGTAGCCCTGGCTGTCCTGGAACTCACTCTGTAGACCAGGCTGGCCTCAAACTCAGAAATCCGCCTGCCTCTGCTCGCAAGTGCTGGAACTAAAGGCGTGCACCACCACTGCCCGGCAAGGCAGCTGTTTTTCAACCTGTAACACCCTAGGGTGTGTGTGTGTATATGTATCCCTTACACAGGGGCCACCTAAGACCACTAGAGAACATATATATTTACACTATGATTCATAACTAGCAAAACTACATTTATAAAAAGAATAACTAGCTACCACAACACCACAACACCAGGAACTGTACTAAAGAGTCCCAGCATTACGAAGTTTGGAAACCACTGGCTTAAAGGCTGAAAAAGTTCCACTGGGCAGTGGTGGCAACACGCCTTTAATTCCAGCACTTGGGAGGCAGGGAAAGGTGGATTTAGGAGTTCAAGGCCAGCCTGGTCTACAGAGTAAGTTCCAGGACAGCCAGGTCTACAGAGAGAAACCTTGTCTCAAAAAAACAAAACAAAACAAAACAAAAAAGGTTGAAAAGAAATGATGTACTGCTACTTTGAGTCAAATCACCCTGTTTTTCAGCTATCACAGGTGAGCCCAACAAATGAGTCCTCCTTTGGAACCCAGTCAAAACACTATTCTGCTACTAAAACACTAAGCCTCTAACTACTCTACCCGCTTCCTTATATACGTTCTGTGAGCCAGCACTTCAATATGAATAAGAGCAAAAAAAATAATAGCCAGACAGAAACAGCATTAACCCTGTGCTTTGTGACTTACTAGTCATGACTTTGGATGAGTTACTGGCCTGCTTGTTCCCCTATAAAATAGGCACAGGAGATCCAACTCATCTAAGCCTGGCATGCAAGTCATAGGATGATATAAGAACAAGGCCTACAAACACTTGGAAGAGCCTGTCTACAGTGATGGCTAAAGGAGATACTTGACAGCATCCACCAAGCTGCTTCATGACCATGGGAACACAGAAAGGAGACAAGCTGCTTGCCTGTTAGCGGTAATCTCTACTTTAGTTAATGTAAATGTTTTAGACTGTAGTGAACAGAATTCTGTGAAAGTAGAGAAAGCCATCTTTCATAGCTTCAACAGGGCTATAATAATGGTCATGCATTAGACCCTGCTCTGGGCCCCATTCCAGCATGGCCCCAGAAAAGCTTACACACTCACATCTGGCGCTTGATATAATCCTTGAGCAGCTCCTGGTCCACACTGTAAATCTCAGTGCTGCTGACATTGTCAAAGTAGTAAGTGATGTTGTTCATATACTTGGGGGTGCGGGGCCCCTCTGTACCATCAAACTTTCGGTAGCCAAACTGGTAGTCAAAGTGGGCTACAGGAGACACGGGCATCATTAGAGAGAGAAGAATCTCGCCTACTACCCATGCTGCACTCCCTTGGACATCCCGGAGCCCAAAGGGGCCTCACGTACTTCGAGTGCCACCCCGTCCACGGCCCCGTCCACGACCACGCCCCCGTCCACGGCCACGGAAGGAAGCCCGAGCCCCACCAGCCCCATCACTCTTCACACTCGATGTCTCATCCTGGTCGTGCCAGGCAGGCTCCGGTTTGGTCTCTGGTTGCCAGGCTGGGGTGGGTGGGGCCACAGATACAGGCATGTAGGTGGCAGGTTCAGATCCTATAGTAAGAAGGAACACAAGGTAAATCCTGAGAGTATCCTCCTCAACCAGACCCTCCATAGCCAATAGTGCATACCTTTGATCTCCCCTCGGATAGCAGGTGTATGTCTTGGTTCTTGTGGGCGAGTGGGACGGGAGGCCAATTTCTCTCTGGGTGCTTCAGGCTTCATGTCTATTTGCAACGGAACCCACTTGTGTTTGTTCCCTGAAGGACAGCATAAGCATGTCAGAGAGGCATGGCAAGCCCCTCAGACATGGCTTTTTCCTTCCCCCAAAATTCTGGCTCAACTACCCATCTGGTAGCCATAGGCACATCCTTTCCAAACACCAGACCTCTTTTTTGTTGTTTAAATCTCTAAAATAAGGAGGCCAGCGGTTCTTGGTTTAAGACTCACTTTCTGGAACCCTGAACGAAAACTAACTTTCCAGGCCCCCTTCACACATGTGCCACATCACTGCCTGTGACAACTAGCGGGGCCATTCTAGGTAGAGTGAGCAGGAACCAGGGGAACCATCTTGAATGGAGAGAGGCTGATGTGCTCAATGAGTTAAGAGTTGCCACTTCAAGCCTAGCCTGCAGACACAGAATAGGTCTATGAGAGAAAGCAGTCAGGCCTGTATTATTTCAGCAAATTTTAGAAACAGAACAATATAAAAGCCTGTTGAAGAGGAGACGCACTAAGGCTGAGCACACAGCTGCATCTGGCCTGCAGTCACCTCCTGGCCTGAAGATCCTCCAACAGCTCAGACTTATGTTATTTCAAAGTTCTGAAAGGCACACTTCCCAGGTCTTGCCCAAGCTACTTACCTTTCTTCTTCTGCCCGCCTCGCTGGCAGTCCTCATCCCCATTCTTTTCCTCCCCCGATTCATCCGACTTTGTTTTGGGGCTCTCCTTACTATCACTTCCATCTCCTTTCTCCTGCTCCTTCATGTCCTTCTTGGGTGGCAGCTTACGGGCAGGCTGAGGCTTGTGGGACTGTGGCTACAGGAGGCAAGGACACATGCAGTCACTGGAAAGGTACGAGGGCAGGCTACACTAGATATACCCTTTAGGCTTAGCTTTCATACTCAGATAATACCACTATAAGACATGACCATACCAGCCATCAAGGAGGAACAACGGATTTCTCTAGCTACCCAAATCTGTGGGATGGAAAAGATGTTGGCCTGTCTGTACCACCTCTACCATAAGGGACCTACTAGCTCAGAACAAAAGTGCTGAGAGGAACAGAACTAATCAAGAGTCTCTTCTGTTAGGGTGTAGGAGAGCTAAATACACTTCCCCAAACTGGAGTCAGTGCCTCTTTTTTCAATTACTCATAGAAAAAGTTGGTGGGCTGGAGAGATGGCTCAGCGGTTAAAAGCACTGATTGCTCTTCCGAAGGTCCTGAGTTCAAATCCCAGCAACCACATGGTGGCTCACAACCATCTGTAATGAGATCTGATGCCCTCTTCTGGTGTGTCTGAAGACAGCTACAGTGTACTTACACAAAATAGATAAATAAACCTTTAAAAAAAAAAAAAGAAAGAAAGAAAAGAAAAGGTTGGCACAGTAACGGCAATATGGGCTTTGGAAAACTGTAACACAAGCTACTTCCTAAACCCACTGAGCCACCACTGGAAAGCAAAAAACAACAGTGCTTGGCACCACTGAAACCAGGCAAAGGCTCACACGACGGTAATTCCTAATTTTTTCATTGTCATCCATCTTACATAGCTAGTTTTCATTTGTTTGTTCAGAATTGAAGGGAGTTGGTATCCTATGTTATACAGGATGGCCTTGAACTCTTGGAATGAGTGCAGTCATCCTTTATCCTTCTTTTGAGTAGCTAGGACTTCAGAAGTATACTGTTGTACCCACTGACTTATTCCTTTTCAAAAATCAAAAAAGGTGAGGTTTATGGCTCTTGGACAAAAAACAACTGAGTTTGTATAAAGAGTACCTGAACCTGCCAACCCCTCCTCACACTCACCTGAACACTTTTGTGGGCTATCTCTCCAGGTGTAGGCCAGTTGATTGCATCTCCAAAGTCACCAACCTGCAAGGTATAGTCTATGAAGGCCTCAGGGTTACTCTGCCTGCCATTTCACTTCACACTCAAGCTCTGGTTCCTTTTAGAGATTGGGGCCACATCAGTGTGTACACTCAGACACCATGTACTGGCACCCATAAAAGGCTTCCATGCCCTTTACAGAAGGGCCAGAAGTGCTTACTAGAACAAGAACAAGAATCACCCACAGGCACAGGAAACAATCCCCCTGATCCTTACCTTGCTGCCCTTACGCTGTTTAGGAGCAGCTGCCCTCACCACCTTGGCTGGAGCAGAAGGTTCTGTGGGAACAAAGAGAAAGAATCAGCTGTTCAGAGCCTATGTCACTACCATGCCCACTCTACTGTGCACCTACAGGTTCCCAGAGGAGCCACAGCAGACAGGGCAACAATATGAGCTGACAGCCCAGTCACTAAGATGCCCAACTCTGAGGTGGGAAAACCCTTAGCTTCTAAGTCTGTATTTTTAATACGATACCAACTGAGGCTCAAGGCCCATAACCAAATCTACACTGTAATTCAGGGCTCCAAAATCTATAAGGAAAGGAAGTTGAACCTTCTATATACTTCTGCAAGCTCAAAGAAAAGGAAGCTAAAGATATGTAAATAGACAAGTCCAGGGCCATACCAAGGCCTGCTTTATCCTCACTGACATGTAGTTGAAGCAAGTACTACTTTCTCTGTTCCTAGAGAAAAGGTATACTCCAATTTGAATCTAAAGTTCCATCTTTGGGAACAGTATCTCACAGTGCAGCCCTGACTAGCTTGGAGGAATTTGTCATGCATTTCAGACTGTTGGACTCACAGAGATCTCCCCACAACACATACTTTGCCTCCCAAGCATGCCACCATACCTGGCCAGTTTCATCTTTTAAATTTAACCCCACTAATACAAGTGAGACAAGAGCTATTCATACACAGCTCCGACAGTACTGAAATCACCAAATTTAAATCCATCCACTTTCACAATAGCCATTAGAATACAACGATCTTTGGTTATGTGAAAACGGACACAGCGGAAGATGACTTCACCTGTTTTCTATAGAACATAGGAGCATGTATACAGTCACGCATCCAAAAGAGGAAGATGGCTTTTAAGGAATACAGTGTACAAGTCTTTTCTAAAAGAAGTGGCTCTGGTTAGTTTGTTCTGGATAAGGTTCTGAAAACCAAGGGTGTCTTGCCCCTCCCTCCTCTATAGAGATCCACAGGAAGAAATACATCCTGAGATTCTGCTCACCTACTTTAGCTCTCACTTCCCTCCTCTGCCATGCCAGGTCAGCAACTGCCCCAGTCTCCAAGCACAGAAATCTGTCTGCCTGGCCTCACAAGGTTTTTCATCAGACCATATCCTTTTATGAAAAGAAAGTGCTCTTGCCCAATTCCTCCTATCTGTGAAGATAGTGTACTCCTGGCTTCTGGCCAGTTACTGGAACCACTGCTCCATAATGGTAGACATATGCCTTCTGATAGCTAGCTGTAGTTGTTGAGTCCAGCCCACAGCACCCTCCAGCACTGAGTAACAGAAAACTAGAAAATCTCAGTTGCAAGAAAACCACTGTCCTTTCACCCCAGGTTGACCCAGGTAAGAGTTGGAACATCTAAATAAAGACCCTGACTGGTCTAAATAAAGATCTTCACCTGAGCCAGGTGTGGTGGTAGATACCTTTAATGTCAGCACTCAGGTGGCAGAGACAAAGGATTTCTGGAAATTTGAGGGCAGCTTAATCTACAAAGCAAGTTCCAGGACAGCAAGGGATATATAGAGACCATCTTAGAAAAAAAAAATCTTCATCCAATTCATCCCAGGGCCAGATTAGTGCCCACCTGAGCTATAACTGGAGTCTGCTCATTCCTATCTGAGCATCCACCTGTCTGGGTCACAATGTCTTATATCAGTCCTATGTAGAGTTTGTTAGAAAGTTCCATCCCAGAGGGCTCTCTACCATGAGGAACGATGGTGTTCCATTTTTTTTTCCCTGTTGTAAACTTTTTTTCCTTTTTAGAGCCTCAGACTACCTCCAAGG
>JADRCD010156339.1:0-14297 GCA_019843815.1 Montemys delectorum | reverse complement strand
CCCCCCCCCCAGCAAATGAATGCTGAATGCAAATGTCAAACTGTGGAAGTAAAGAGACTGTCCTGGATGATTTGTAAAAGCAAGGAGAACATTTGTTTTTCCTAAGCCCACACATCAGAATCACAGGAGGTAATAAAGTGAAACACTGTCCACTTTACCTATTGGGGGAGGAATTAACTTTCACTATAGTATATGATTCACAAAGGTTACATAAATCTACTGCAATATAAGAGCCATTGTTGGTTGCTACAGAAAAATGAAAAAAAATCATGTGTACATGTGTGTGTGTGTGTATGTGTGTGTGCATGTGTGTGTGTGTGTGTGTGCATGTGTGTGTGTGTGTGTGCATGTGTGTGTGCATGTGTGTGTGTGTGTGTGTGTGTGCGTGTGTGTGTGTGTGTGTGTGTGTGTGTGTGTGTGTGTAATCCCAGATCCTGTAAGAATGAGGAAAGCAAAACTCTGAGAGGTGATTCATACATTTCTTTGATCGCTTGAAAAGAGTTCTCCTGAACACGATGACAAGAGGGAAAGTATTGCCAGCACTTGGGAGGCAGAGGCAGGCAGATTTCTGAGTTCAAGGCCAGCCTGGTCTACAGAGTGAGTTCCAGGACAGCCAGGGATACACAGAGAAACCCTGTCTTGAAAAAAACAAAACAAAACAAAACACAAAAAAAGAGGGAAAGTATTGGGAAGATGTTTTTATAGACAGTATTACAAACGATTCTTGTTTGGTGCAAAGGGAAAGATCAGTCTGACAAACTGTAATTTAGAACAATTCTGTAAACATTTTTTTTTTAAAAAAAAAACCTGTAATATCTATTCAGCATTAAGCAGCAAATACCATTAGTTGCCCGTAGCAACCACATGCTCATCTAAATGCCTGTGAATCTGCAGTAATAGCCTGAAGACCTGAGAGAAGATATGGTGTTTCCTTCAGTAATGAAAAATAACTATCTGAGAACTGTACTGAAATTGGGATTGATCACATGGCAGAGTGATTTACACACCAGTCTCTTCTCTATCCAAGGGCAGAATGTATATAATTTAGGCACAAAGCTATTTGGAGTTTAGCCTGATATCTCACAGTTAAAGCAAATTAAAGGTCACTAAAATGTTACTTTCTCAGCTATGATTCTACACAGTATTTCTTGACTGTACAAGTCCTATAACTAGGTCTAGAGCCCACAAAGGCCTCTCACTATAATTTAAGCCTATTATAGATCGAGGTAGTCTGTTTGAATCTTGTGGGAAACATGATAAAATAAAAAAACAAAACACATTCATATATGTTGCAGGAAATATTTTTAAAAAGATGCAATTCATTAGGTGAATTCCAGAGATCAACACCAGAAAATAAGTGATGGGTTCAGGACCCCATTGTGGCCTTTACAAATTTTCCCAGGTGGAATTGACTCACCCTTGAAGTGAGGGTATAGTGTACTGAGGTTTTGAGAGGTAGAATATAGAGATTGCCTGTAGCTGCACAGGCTGTATTCATCCAACCTTAATATTAGACAACTTAAGGACAAAAATAAAACCAAATCTGGATTTTTATATTGTTTGGAGTAAATTTCATTAAGATGAACTTAGAACAGACTTTACATTTTTTTAAAAAGTTCTCAGGAGATAATGACTAGGATCAAGAGCTCTCAACAGCCAGAAAATGTTATTGCTATATCCAATCCAAGAGATGGGTGAATGATTGCTATTAAAAATGCTCTCTGTCCTATTACCCTTCTCCTTAGTCCATATTTGTTTCTTCTTTCAGCAGGTCTTCCTCACCTATTGTACAAAGAAATTGCAATGTATATTTTCATGTAATTTGATTTTGGAATTTTGTCACCTTATGTAGTGAGTCCTTTCAAAATATAATCTTTTTCCAATAAAAAAAAAAAGAATATAGAGATTACAAGTCTCTTCTGTAAAAGCCAACAGGTTTAGCCTTTGAGAGCTAGAGGCTGAGAGTTCTGGGGATTCTAGGAGCAAATGGATCTTTGTAGCTCTCTCACAGTTCTCTTTATCCTGTCAGAAGGGACAGAGAGATGGGTAAGAATCCGCAAGTTAGTAATCATGGGCTTTTCCCTGTTGTGTAATTATGAATGACATCATGGTCTCCTCCCCTTTTCCTTTCTACTCTGTACCCTCTTCACCCAACCCCTCCCATACCTCCCCTCTTTTCTACTTTCCTTCCTTTTGTTCCCTTTCACTCCTTTTCCCTTCCCTTTCACCACTCTTTCTTTTTGTTACCTTTCAATCTTCAAGGCAGGGGCTCATGTAGCCCAGGATTGCCTTAAAATCACTGTTCAGGTGAGAAGAGGCTTGGATGTTTGATCTTTCTACCTTCACATCATGAGTGCATGCTAGGATTATGGTACCACCATGTCTGGGTTTTGTTTGTTTGTTTTGTTTTGTTTTGTTTTGTTTTGTTTTGTTTTGTTTTTAATGTGGTACTAGGGTTGGAACATGGAGCTTTGGACATGATGGGGAAGCACTCCATCACTTAGATACAGCTCCAGACTAGGAGGATTAGATTTTCTGATACTTGATGTCTTCCTCTGTGTTGGATATTGATACTTCCAAAGTATTATTGTTATAAAAATCAACAATAATGAATTAAAGACACTTTGCCAATGTTTTTATTCGTTTTCTTATTGCTGTGGTAGAATTTGTAACAGAAGTAACCCTTAAGTAAGCAAGGGTTCACGTTGGCTCAGTTTGAGAGAATTTTTCATTAGTGTGAGGGCATCATGACCACAGCAGCTTGAGATATCTAGTCATATAGCATCGTGGCCAGGGGACCAAGAAGTAATTATGATGCTGTCCACCTTGATTCCTCATAGAATCACAGATATCTCATAACGTAAAATACATTCACTTTGTCAAAATTCCCCAACATCTTGAATAATCGCAACTCTATTTAAAAGCGTCAGTGCAGAGCCAACTGTGGGACTCAGGCGATCTCACCCTTACCTTCCCCTTTCAAATATTGCCTCTTTCAGGATATGTTAGATTCTCTTGAACTAGCTCTCTTTAATGCATACAGCTTGTCTTATCAACTATATCATTGCCTTGGGAGATTAGGAACTAGAACTGGAACACATCAAAATTAACATAAAAAGTAATACCAAACAAACAAACAAAAACTCCTAATTGGTAGGGAAATAGTAGAAGCCCTTTCCAACTGGACTCTATGTAACAGAGATTGTTCAAGGAAAGCCCTTGGTAGAAAAGTATAAAGGAGTTGGGTGCTATGTAAAAAGCCAGAAAGGGTCATGGATTTCATAGCCCATGGCTCTTTTGGGTTTTTCTCCTCATCTCAGTAACCCATTCCTGTTCCAGAGAGTGTTTTCTTTTTTTGTTTTAATAAGCTGTCTCCGTTCTGTGTATGATCATTTGTATTTGGTACAACCCTTTGTCCTGGCCATACATCCAGGGCCTTAAATCGGGAGCCTGCTAAACTCAGATACATGGCTGCCCCGAGCTTTTTCTTTTCCTTTTCTTTATCTCTTTTTTTAGACAATGAACAAAAGTCATTTTTATGCATACTAGCAAAAAGCATGCTTTTCCTAGCACTTTTAACTTTCCCACTGTTTTTCCAAACTACATAGCTATTTTAAAAAGCATGGCTTTCTCTCCATGCCCCTCTTCCTGGCAGGAGCAGGTATTTTCTTACCTGCCATAGTATTTTCCTTCCACGTTTTAATAAAATTATTTTCAAGCTTCTTGTCAAGTCCATTTCTAAACTATTTTATCAACAAGACTAAGAGTCAAAAGGAAGCTCATTTCCTCAGGTAACACTGGTACCTCTGGCACCCTAGGGTATCCATGAGTGCTGAGCCTCCAACTTCAAGGTCTCACACAATGGCTTCTCAGGGTATTCTTACAGGATCTCTGATTCTACTACACAATGCATAGCTTCAGCCACTTTCTGAATTCCTTGAGGAAATCTCAGTGGTCTCTCAATTCTTGCATTCTGCATACCTGCAGAGTTACAAGAGATGATTTCAATATCTGATGCCTGCTTGAGATCTTTTACGTTTCCCTGGGACTACAGCTGTAGCTCTACGTGCCTTCTTGGGCCAAAGTGGAAAAGCACTGGCTAAGTTACTGCTTATTACTGCAGGCTGTATATCTTTTTAGACACTCACTCTCCTTTCAAATTAAATGGCGTGTTACATAGTGGAGCTCTGGAGAGAGTAAGTCTTGCCTTCAAGCACCTTTCCTGTTTTTCCAGTACAAAATTCTAAGCTTCTCAATGGCTCTAGTTACTTTAATGGTTGCCAATACTTTTCCACACCATGCTTCCCTCGGCTTTAACCAGGGTTACACTCTTTCCTAGCTGTATTACACACCTTTCCAAGCTCCAATCCTTGTTTTTTCTCCGAGTAAATCTGAATGGATGCAAAGAGCATGTCTTGTAACCACCTGAATGTTATGCTATCATAAGTTTCCTGTGACAATTTATTCATCATTTTTATTTCAGCCTCACTCCCATTTCCAGAACATGAAAGATTATTTTCTAGAATATAACTGAATGGTCTCTGGCTCCATTCCTGGTAGACTCCTTCTTGTGAACAGTCTTCAAACTTTGAATGTCTATTTACATTTTGATGAGCTGAACTCTGAACATAACTAGGCTCTGGTTATAACACTGTAGCGCTTCTGTAGACCATAGCCATTTGCAAAGACCTATAACCACGTGGCCAGATGTATTCTAGCAATGACCCTGCCACTAATTTTCTATATTACTTTATTTCTCATTGTTGTGACAAAATACATGGCAAGAAGCAACTGAAAGGTGAGAGGCTTTATTATAGCTCATGATTTCAAAGAATATAGTCTATCATTGCAGGGAACAAATGGGGCCAAGTAGTTCTATGGAAATGGGTCTATGCAGATGGGTCACCATACCTCATCTCATTTCGATAGAATAGAAAATAAGGACAGGACAGGAAACAGAGACAGGATACAAACCTGAAATTCAATCCTTCACTCATTTCCTCTAGGTACCTAACGTCAATTGTTCAAACTTGTGAGCTTATGGGAGACATTATAATTGTAAGATATGCCAGTTACTATTTTAAGTGCTTTAGGACATGAGGTTATTTTGTCCCTATGATAGCCTTGTCCTATTAGCATCTCTCTCTCTTCTGACATTTGTCATCTCACAGATGATGGAATGAACTAATGAATCAGAAGGAAAGCTGCACAAATTCTCTCTAGCATAGCAATGGTTTCATCCCAGCAACATTGGATACAAAAAAAAAAAAGGTTTTTTTCTCTCTTTGAGTTATTTTCTTTGGAAATGTGTTGCCCTGGTTTACAATACTGCAATAGTGAAGGCATAAAGACGCTCAAGCGTCATCTTCTTTTATACAAGGCATTTGGACCCTGTACCTCAGGAAGAGGAGTCTTGCATCTTGCCGTGAGGGCCTCCTAATGTCTCCATCTTCTCCCCTGCTGCCTCCCTAGATGTCCTTCCCTTGCCTGCTTCTCTGGGAAATGTTGCTTACTTACTCAAGATGAAAAGATTTTAATATTAAATAACTCTACCCTAACAACTTTTGCGTCTCAGGGGCACAGAATTGATTGATCCACATAGTAGACTGTTGCCATGTTTCTCAGGGGCACAGAATTGATTGATCCACATAGTAGACTGTTGCCATGTTTCTCAGGGGCACAGAATTGATTGATCCACATAGTAGACTGTTGCCATGTTTCCTTAAAGCACTCGCCTTGCTTTCTCATGCTTTATTATTCTTCCATCCTCTATCTTTGTATTGTATGTTTAATATTCTTCTGTTGAATCTACAAACCATATGCTTATGCAGACTTATGTCAGTATATATTTTTTTTAAATTGTACTTTGTTTAAATATACTGGCAATAAACTGTCTGGCATCAGACTCTAAAAGTTTGATCCAAGCCAAGTCAGGCGGAACCAAGTGTTCATTCTCACCTCTTTGCTGTTCATTTTCCTGCTGCTATGACACTTGTGAGGACTACCTCCTGTTTGAATACTTAATCACCAGTTAGTGTAGTTGTGTGGAAAGTATCACAAAGGGTAGCCTTATTGGGAGTCAAGCTCCCAATTAAATGATGCCTTTTATAAGCATTGCCTTGGCCATGGTATCTCTTCACAGTGATAGAACAGTAATTAAGATACCTTCCTTCTATTCCTGTAAACAGTTATTTATACCTATTTAAAATTTCTGCTGTATCTGGTTAACTAATTTTATAACTCTTGGTACAGTGTTAATACATCTAGAGCACTGATTTTTTGCATTTTGAATTTCCTGTAACTCTTGATTCATCACATGGTTGTGGAGAAGGAAAGTATTCTGAGAAAAAGTATTCAAAAAAATGTCCCATGAGGCATTGGGACATGTTGCTTCTGTTTAGAAAAGGCCCTGGTCTTGTCACCTGACCCCAAAATATAGCCATTTCTTCTACTTCTCATAAATTTCTACTTTGTGAGCCACCTTGGTGCTGCTTCAAGGCAGATTCAGGGCAAGAAGAGAACAAGTCATGTGATCTTGCTATCTCTGTACCTAAACATCTTCAGTATATTTAGGAAGAAATTCTTAAGATAACAGAAATTCTTAAGATAACACCTACTATTTTGTATATTTGTTTGATTTTTAAAATAATAAAAACCGGGTTTTTGCATTAATAATACCAGGAGATTCAACCCTATCACTTAACAACTATGAGTCCTTGAGCTTGGCATTTCAACTGGTTCATTTGTAAGTTGAAAAACTAATGTTGATGTACTCATTTACCAGATACTATGTATTGTGCATAATACTAGACCTAAACTAATTCATTAGACTTTTGGATAAATCAAAAGAGATCAAATGTGAAATGGCAAAGATACTCTGCTGCTTAGTTTTAACTACTAATGTGACATATTTTAGAATCAGCTTGGAAGGTCACCTTAACGAAAAACTGGACCAGGTTGATACGTGGGTGTGTCGATGGGGAATTATCTTGATTGTTAATTGATATAAGAAGACCAGGCCCACGGAGCTTGGTACCATTCCCTAGGAAATGGGTCTTGAACACAGTACAAGAGGGAAGAAACTAATTGTAAACAGGCCAGCAAGTAAGCTAGCCAAGATTAATTTTATGCTCTTGACTATGAATGTGATATGACTGAGTACCTGATATGTCTATCATGAATTGGGAACTATAATCTGGAACTTTAAGCCAAGTAAATTTTTCCTCCCTTTGTTGTTTCTTATCCCCAGAAGATAATGTCACAGAGAATGTCACAGAGACAGAAATAAAACTAAGACAATAGATTGAAGAGGACAATTTGCCATGATGCTTGTGATCATTGGAACAAGAAGGTCACCATAGATGCATGCATTTGAATGCTTAGTCACCAGAGAGTGGTACTATTTGAGAAGAACTAAGAGTTTAAGAGATTTGGTTTTGTTGGAGTAGGTATGGCCTTATTAGAGGAAGTGTGTAACTGGGGGTGGATTTTGAAGTTTCAAAAACCCATGTCTGGCTCAGCCCCCACTTTTCTCTCTCTTACTGTTTCCTTTGCCTTCCCTTCCTAACTCTTTGATGAGGATATAGCTCTCCACCATGTTCCCTACCATTGTGAGAATGGACTGGACATCCAAAACTATAAGCAGCCCCCAATTAAATTCTTTCTTTTGGAACAGTTTTCTTAGTCATGGTGCCTGTTCACAGCAATCCAACAGTACAGAGAATGCTTAAGGACTTAAGATCTGAAATGAGAAATATTTAAAAGTCAAATCTATTTTCACCATTTTGCTATGATACTTTGAGTAAGTTAGGCAATTTTTTTACAGCCTCAAGATACAAATTGGAAGTAAAAATCTACATTAATTCATCCTATGGGTTAAAGAGACAATCTGGTAAAGTATTCAAGGTTTACCACTGCCTGACATTGCTTATGTTTTCCATAAACATTAATAATTATTGGTGAATATTTTGGTCCTTCCTGTAATAGTAATATTCCACTGACTTCAATCACTTCTATGGGGAAATTAAAGGGTTATGAATTTACTCAGCTTGATTCTATAGCATATAATTCTAGTGAATTCTCTATGAGTTGCTGAATGACTATGATGATATGATCTTATTCTTAGAATATTTCCTGAATTATTTAATTATAATATTGTGGTCTTTTGTTGGCAATCATCTCAATTTTATTTCAATAAATTTATAAACATTTTGAGATTTAATTTTAAAATCAGGAGTAATTTCACAAACTTCCATACATAGTGATACCAAATAAAATCCAAAATATCCAAGCTAAAGAGTTAACATAAGACAACATACATATTAAAAAGATGAACATCTCTACATTAAAAAAATAGGTCATATTTCAGTGAGGGCAGAAATTGGAGAAGGACAAAATTTTCCAAACAGAAGTCAGTACTTTTGTTACAACTTATATTATTTGTGCAAAGGCATCATTAAATAATATTAATATAGTATTTACAAAATAGAGGCAAGAGGGAAAGTTTGGAAATATTGAGGGTTTTGGTTTTCTTCATTTAACCTTCTGGATGCATTACTTCAACACCAATAGTAAATGTGGGTCTAGTAAACTATAGTTGAAAGCTTCTCAATTTAGTCATTAATACTGTAAGTAAGTAGTTGTATTCATCTTTTTCTTTCATTTGGTGATGACTATGTTTCTGGAGGGTAGCATCTATATATGGGTTGACTCCTTGATCAGCAATATGCAAGGATATGTACAAAGGCATGATCAATCAGCCTTACAGGATAGGTCACAGAAATTGGGCCATGGGACAAGTATCCATGTTACTCTTCTTTATTTAAACTATTGAATATGAGAAAATATATTTTTTTTTTATATTTTGATGGCAAAGACCACTTGCCTTTCATCTCTATTTCCTTTTTGACCTCAATAAAAAGTGACTGAAACAATGCTACCAAGCCATCAACAGCAGTAACTACATCAAGAGCTATGGCCTTTTCTGGTCATAAAATTGGCACATGAAATGGCCAACACTAAGATTAGATCCAATCTATATCTGTGGTCTTTCAGTTTCTTCATCAATTACTGAAAGTACTTCCTTTTTCCATTTCTTTACTGTGCATTCTTTAAAGTTACCATCTTATTTTCCAACTCCAGACTAACTAATCAAACTTTATATAAGATGATCTAGAGATTTACAAAACCCAGCTTCCATTGCTTTTGCACCATTTATATTAGAAATGTCATCAGGCATGGAGAGAATTTCTAGATTTTTGCCTTTTAGCTTTTCATAATTTTGACTTTGAAAGTCTGGTCAATTTGTTTTCAGGATGAGGACAGTCAGTCTAACTGTGGTTTCTTAGCAACTGATACATCTTGGTAGAGGCTGAAAGATTTGGCCACCTTCAACAAGGTACCTAGGCTACCATCTTCACAGCTATGCAGTATATTATATATATTAAAGATATATTATATCTTTCAAGCAAGATCTATAAAGTTTTTGACTCTTTGTCTAAGAATTTGTACCTAGTGCCACCCCAGTGTCTGGCAAAAGGAAATGGTTTGCAGAGAAAGAACTTACAACTTAAGAGACATGTGCGTAGATTTGACCAGTGCTGTGGTTTGAATGAGAATGACCTCCATAGACTCATATATTTGATTGCTTCCTCCCAAGCAGGTAGAAGGATTAGGAGGTGTAGTTTCTTTGGGAAAGGTATGCTACTGTTTCCTGGGAAAAGGTATGTGACTTTGAGGTTTCAAAAGCTCCTGTCTTTCCCAGTTCTCCCATGCTCTCTCCCTCTCTCCTCTGCTCCACCCATTGTGTGTGTGCGTGTGCGTGTGCGTGTGCGTGTGCGTGTGTGTGTGTGTGTGTGTGTGTGTGTGTGTGTACATGCATGTGTGCCCAGTGCTTGTGGATCAGATGCAAGCCCTCACCTACTTCTCTAGTGCTATACCTTCCTTCCTGCTTACCTGCTTTCCTTCTGCCATATACCCTGTTATGATTGTCATGGAATATAACCCTCTGGAACTGCAAAGCCCAATACAATCTTTTTCTTTTATAAATAGCCTTGTTCATCGTGTCTTAGCATAGCAGTAGAAATGTAATCAAAGAACTAGCTAGTGAAAGATGGTGGTGGAAGTAACAGAGGCTGAAGACTGAGGAGCAAGGACATGATGACATAGTAGGTCCTGGTGACACCAGGGCAGACCAAATTAGAAAGCTGATTATGAGAGGTTACATTTTAAATAAGCATTCTCTTCTACTACATTTGCTAGTAGCTGCATGAAGTTATCAAATACTTAAAAGATGGCTGGCATACATGAGCTGAAGCTAAGCCTTACTTCATTTTACTTGATTTAAATTGAAATTGACACGGATATGTGTGGATAATGGTTACTGTGTTACAGATAAGACACTTGGATAGGTATCTGACAAGATATGATGTCACATTAAGAATGGATACTAACATAGTCAAAGAGTGGTTGGAGCTTGGGGACTCCTGTGGAAGAATAAAGGGAAAGTTAGCAGAAACTCTACAGGAAGACCAACAGAGTCAACTAATTTGGACCCCTCTTGCTCTCAGAGACCGAATAACCAACCAAAGATGATAAATGGGCTAGACCTAGGCCTCCCTTATCATATGTAGCAGATATGGAGATTGACTTTCACATGGATCCTAAACAACTAGAATGGAGGCTGTCCCAAAAGCTGTTGCTTAATCATGAGATGTATTCTTCTAGCTAGGCTGCCTTGTCTGGCCTCAGTGGAAGATACACCCAGCCTCACACACATTTGCAATATTTTATGAAGCTTAGTTTCATGCTATAATAAGGTGAAAATCTGACATTGAGAGCATTATCATCCTAAATCCTAAATTAATTCCAAGTTCACAAAGAAGAAAAGAATCCCTTTGTTGTTCCATCACTGAGCAAGATCCTAGATGCTTTGTTATTGTTTAGTTAAACTTGGGGAAAATTCCAAGTTTCAAAATTATAAAACATATTTATAGCAGTGAGAAATGGGTCAGTTTAGAAAAATCTAGAGATTTTTACAGCTAATCATGTCTTATGAGAAGATATTCCATAGACTTAATGGGAGCTTGAGAAAACCATTCCTATTGCTCCTCCAATGTATCTTTGACAGATAAAGCTTGGTGGGCACCTGGTATCTATAGGAATGCATGCATGTGTGTTCTGTTTGCTGATCTTCTATTGTAAAAATTTTAAACTCTCACAAATTCATCCTGTAGATCCTCGTCAATGAGAGTGTCTATCCTAATTTTAGATTCCCTGATATCACTAGATTACAAGGGACAATTGAGTCACTCCTTTTTCTATTACAAGATTTCGTTTACTAAGCCACCTTACAAGAAATACGATTTTCTTAAGCATAATCTTAGTATAGAAAAAATATGTAGTTGGGCTACAAACCTGACCTTGATAAGTGACTCACCCTACTCTGCTTTCTTTGGTCCCCTCCATGTCAAGACCTGATGGTATAGCCACTCTAGGTGGTTGCTCTAGAAAGGGACTCGGACTCCATAAAGTTATTGGATCCAGTCCCCTCCACCTCCAGACCCATATACCATGGATACTTCACAAATTCATAGCAGATAGGATCTGATAAAGGGCATATCTCCACCCTGGACCTTGACCACACTGCCTCTATAGCTGTATATCACAACCACTTTACCTGATCACTGAAGAATGGGAATGAAATTCTTCCTATTTCCATATTCACAGATACCTCTATCTCAGCTCTCCTAGTTCAAGACTTCTACAAGCTTCCCTGCCCACCATGTCATCCTGGAACTGTTGTCTAGTCAGTTTATGTCAAAAAACAATGAACACCCTGGTTCCACATTCCTAACTCCCATTGCAAATAAATATTGATAAAACAAAGCATCATGTATCCTCTGCCCCAAAATGCCAACAGTTATGTTCCCCAAGACACAGAACCTAGAATCTAAAAATAACAATTGTAAACATGTTCAATAAATTCAAGGTTCTCCAAAAGAACACAAATAAACACTTGAATTACATTAATGAAGACAAAAATAAATTATTAAAGGTCAAGAAAATACACAGCTGAATCTAATAATGAAGTCAATTCAGGACATAAATATCAAAGTAATAAAGATATAGAAACAACAAAGAGAACCCAAACTGAGTTGAAGTAGAAGGTGAAAAACTCAATAAGTATAATTAAAATCCCAGTGAACATTATTACCAACAGAATGCATCATACAAAAGACAGAGTATCAAGACCAGAAAACAAGGGAGAGGAGCTACCTCATTTGATCAAATTAAATAATAAATTACAAAAGTTATAAATAGAACATGTGGGGTAACAGAGAAAAACCAAATCTTCAATATATAAACATAGAAGTAGAATTCTATGACATAGACATAGCTAATATTTTCAATAAAAGCACAATTGAAATTTCCCTAAATCTAGAGAAAGAGATAAGTTTCCAGATACAAGAGGCCTGCAGAACATGATATAGACAGCACAACAAAAGAAATTTATTTTAACATGTTATAGGTAAAGCATTAAGAGAACAGACTAAAGAAAGATATGTTGAAAGCTGGAAAAGCTCACTCCTGCTCCTCTCCCTCGCCTCCTGCCCCTTTGTTCCTCCTCTCTCCCAATTCCCTTCCCCCCTCTCTCTCATGGCCAGCCCCTACTTCTCTACTCTCTCCTTCTCTCTGCCTTTCTCTGCCTCTGCTACCCTCTTAACTCCCCTCCCCATGCCCTAAATAAACTCTATTCTATACTAAAAAAAAAAAAAAGAAAGAAAGAAAGCTACAAGAGAGAAGAGTGAAGTCATGTGTGGAGAGAGTTCTCGGAATAAAAGCTGATTAGTCAATGGAAACTTTGAAAGCCAGAATGACTTATAAAGATGTGCTTCAGGCTCTTAAAGACTATAGTTTTACTCAGACTATTGTATTGAATGAAACTATCTATTAAGATATCACATAGCAGTCAAGAAAGTAGTAGGGAAGAGATTATAAAGATCAGGGATAAAATTCACTGAAATAGAAGAAACAACAAAAAACACAAGTAATCAAGGAAACAAATTGACAAATCCTTAGGCAGATTAAGAAAAAAGAGAAGAACAAAATTAATAAAAGTTAGAGATAAAAGGTAGACATAATTAGAGATAAAGAGACATTACAACAGATAACAGTGAAATTTAGAAAACCTAAAATCCTGTTTAAAAGGTAAGTGTAAGCATGTACATGATCAGCCCAAATGTAACAAATAATCAATGTGGATATATGATCAATAATTAGATTGAAGGAGCAATAAAATGTCTCACAAATTAAAAAGGCCAACACCAAATTCTGAATTTGGAAGAATTCAGAATTCTACCAAACTTACAAAGAGGAATTAGCATCAATACAACTCAAAATATTCCATAAAATAACTAAAAAGTAATGCTTTCAAACTCTTTTATGAAGCAGTGTCACCCAAATACCTAAACCTAATAAAGGCACACAGACACACAAAAATTAAAGACCAACCTCATTGAAAACCATCAATGACAAACTTATCAATGAAACCCTGGCAAATCCATTCAGGTTTATATCACAAAGATCATTCGTCAAGATCCAATTAGCTTTTTTTTTTTTAAATAGAAACAGAAATGGCTCCACATTTATAAATAAATAAGTGCAATGCCACACATAAATGGGCTCAAAGACAAAAATTATATAATTATCTCAACAAATACAGAAAATACCCTGATAAAATTCAGAAATCCATTTATGATCAAAGCAATGGAGTGGCTAGTATACTTCAAAATAACAGAGGTTTTATATAAGAAATCTACTGCTCTTATCACTCTAATGATGATAATGAAAAAACCTCAAGGCATTCTAACTAATATCAGGAACAAGACAAGTATTACCACTATTTCCACTCCTATTCAATATAGCACATAAAGTCTTAGCTAGAACAGTCAGTCAAGAAAACACAAGGGGATGCCAAAAGGAAGAAAAGGAGACAAGGTATCCCTACTTATAATTAAAAGGATGTCCAATACTCTTAGTTATTAGGGCAATTCAAATTTAACAACTTGAACATTCCATTTCACATACCAACAAATACTAGTGTTGTTGGAGGGTAAGAGAAACCTTTAAATGCTATTGGTGTATGGTTGTACATACACTTTGGGAATGAGTGTGGAGGTTTCTCAAAATCTGACCCAGCTATACCACTTCCGAACATTAGACAAAATGCCGTTACATCATCCTGCAAAGTTACTTTCGTTATCCATGTTCACTGCTCTTCCATTTATAATAGCTAG
>JADRCD010156338.1:0-10828 GCA_019843815.1 Montemys delectorum | reverse complement strand
TGGGAAAGGGAAAATGTACATGTAAATAAAGAAAATACCTAATTAAAAAAAAAACAGTAAAAAAAAAAAAAGAAAATCAAAGAATGGGCAGATGGTGGCATAGCTCCTCCTTTCCTTCCTACATCATGTCTGGATCCTCCCTCTACTACCTTTCCTTTCCTTTAACAGAGGCCATTGACCTCCAATGTATCTGAATTCTCTAGATTGCTTCCTATGGGATAGACTGTTTATCTTTTCGTTTGGATATTGCTTTACTTTGCTTTCTGTGGCTATGATAAAACACTCAGTTTCAAAGGACACTTGGGCAAGAAAGAATTTATTTCGTCTATGCTTCCAGTTCATAGTCCACTATTGAGAGAAGTAAGGCAGAAACATGACTGCTTGGTATTCCATTCTGCTTTATTTCTCACCTGGAAATTTACCCAGGACCAAGGAAGTAAAGCAAGAACTGTGGAAGACAGTACTAGCTGGGCTCATTCATGCTTAGCTAGCTTTCTAACACAGCCCAGGGCTATCTTCTGAGGGATAGTACTGCCCATGGTGGGCTGGGTTCCCTTGCATAAATTAATAATCAAGACAATCCCCCACAGACATGCCCATAGTTCAGTCTGATCAGGTAAATTCCTCAAGAGGCTCTCTTCTCAGATAATGGGAAGGTCTGTAAATCTGACAGTTCAAGCTAACTAGGACAGACATGTGACACTGGTGTTCAGGCTGAGTGAAAATCCTCTGTCTGTATTAATATTAGGTCAGAGATTTAACCCTTTTGAGATGTAGGCTTTGGTGCACAAAATGGCAAAAAAATTTACCTGTTTTATGAGACTATAAAAAAAGAAGGAATACACAGTTCCAAACACATCAGAAACATGCCCAGTTCATTGATAATCCACCAAGCTTAACCTTGGAGATGTTTCTTCTGCATAGTCACTTTCCAAGGGTCTGAAAGTATTTATTTGAGTATTTATTCAGTAGTATTTATTTAGTAGAATATATTTTATGTAAGTCAAACTTAATTTTATAAACTTTTCATTAAAGAAAGGCTCCAAAGTATATTAACTTTCAGACCTACAAAATACAGGCAAGGGCTAGCTCTGTAGACATGGCATTTACAAATTGTCAACAATAGTAATTCTCTTTAGTTTTTAGAACTGCCTATGTGTTCTCATAGTAATAACTTTCTAATAATGAAAGATAAAAGGATAAATAAATAAAAGAATAAATTTGCTTAAAGTCCTTAAGAGAGAGAGAGAGAGAGAGGCCATTCTGGAATTAGCAGGGCTTCCTAGTCATCATGACTCTTGTCTTTTCCTTTTCATTGCAGCTCAATCTATCAAGATGTCCTCACTGGCTATCAGTGCCCTTTTTGAAGCCAGTATCTGGAGTCTTGTAGCGCCTCTTGCAATACACTGTCTATATGCCCTGCCATTGTGTATCTCACAATCAGGGCCCAAGTGGCCAACCTTCATACGTCCCACTCACCTCCACACTATGGTCTCATTTTCCTGGTGAGCCAAACTCTTGAGATAAAGCTGGTTTAATGTGGGAACTCTCCTGAACATATTAGAACACACTTTGTTTAAATTCACTCCAGCTCTATCTCTCTGCTAGGAGACTCAGGCTCAAAGCATGAGCAAAGGGAAAGCACCCAGATGCATATTTAAAATTCCATCAGCTGGGTGTCTTTAATGCAAGATGGTCATTTTTAATCTTGCTCTGCTTGATAAATACCTGCCTTGTAAGTAATTGTGAAGATTGTGTCTGTTTTTATTAGAACTTATTTGTCATTATTTGACAGTCGTTTCTAATCACATTTGTCATGTATTGGGTTTCCTTGGTGCATACTGATGAGTCTTGGAATCGATCTTTATGCAGACCCATTCACTCCTTGAGCACACACAGTATGCCCACCACATGGGATACCATGCTTCTTGCCATTCAGAAGTCAAAATATGAGGACATAGAGAGAGAGGGGAGAGAGAGAGAGAGAGAGAGAGAGAGAGAGAGAGAGAGAGAGAGAGAGCTTTATTTGTAGATGCAGACACTGGAATTTGGGGAAAGGTTTTGGAATTCTGAAGACAGAATTCTGTGCAGTGAGTTCTAGCAATTGTGCATTTGGAAGGTTTAGGCATTCAGGCAGTTTGAACACAACATGTTGACAAGTTTAAATTCAAAGTTGTCAGCTGCATCAGTTCAGCTTGAATTCCTAGCAGTGTGGGGAAGTTAACACAGCCAAGTCATGTCTTGTCACTCAGGAAACAACTGTCCATCCATTTACTCAGCAACTGGTTAGTTGTTGACAGTACTCCCTTCAGATGTGCCTCCATTCAAGAGAGATGTTGATTCCTCCATTCATTAATAAATAATTGTGCCTTTAAAGAGTATTTGGGAAATTTCTATTATGGGCATGACAGGGACATGGGGCATTGAGCATCTGTATTATTCTTGTCATGAGACCATGAATCCCAAGAAAGCTCCCTCATCCAAAGACCATGTAATGATTAATCTCCATTGTCAACTTGATTGAATTTAGAGTTACCATGGAAACATGGTGTTACTTCTTGGAGTAGCTATGTGTGCATTTTCAGAAAGGATTAACTCTCAAGAAAAGTCCCACCCTGATGGTAGGTGGTACCAACTCATTGGCTGAATATAATTAATAATAATAATAATAATAATAAATAATAATAATAATAATAATAATAATAAATAAAGTGAGCAGAACATCAACAGTCATGCACTTCTATTTCCAGAATATGTGTGCAATGTGACCAGTTACCTCCAGACCCTATTACTTCTCCATGACTATACCCTGAAACCTGAGCCAAAGTTAACACTCCTTTGTTAAATTCCTTCGTGTTAGAGATTCAAGCCAGGGAACAGGGCAAGTAAGGAATAGTGTATTACCATGATTATTGCACTTCAGCGTCACAGTCTGTGTGAGGTGGAAGAACAGGTAAACAAGGTCTCTCTGTTAGCACTTTCTCTTAAGGAGCAGGCATTGAGTGACTTTTGGATACAGTTTTACTTTCAGTGCTAAAACTAAAAATCAGAGAGGACAGCACTTCTATAAAATTTCATGGTCTAGAGGTATTCTAGCATGCCCTAAGGATCTAAACTGGAACTTGGGATGGAGTAGAGATTGAAGTGAGTGAGTGAATGAATGAATGAATGAATAATTGATGGTATATCCTAGGACTAAAATTTGTCTCCCCTGAAAACAAGTAAGTCAGAGAGAAATAATCAGTGTCTCACCATGTGGTTCATACAGGTTGCAGACAGCGAATTCCCACCAATGAAGGACTCAATTATCAAAGGAGCAAGGTGAGCATTTCCTAAGCCTTCCCATAAGGAGCTTGGGCTGGGCTTTGACCTGTGGTGGGCCTCACCTATCATCACTGCAGATCCTACCTGGCTGCATACCAATCCCCCGAGTCTAATGGGAGAGGGTCATGGGCACCCAGCACCGAATCGTCTGAAGCAAGGAGGGAAGAATGATAGGTTTGGCTGTATGTTAGCAAATATCAATTAGAGTCCTCAGACCCTTCCGACCCTTTCTCCTTTCCCAGGAGCTTATAATCATAGAAGTGTAATCATGAGCTTAGCAACTCTAAAAAAAAAAAAAATCACCTCTGCAGACGGCAATCACCTAGCAACACCCGTTAACCCCTAGGGTTGTGGACTAAGGCAGTATGTGCCCCAGCTTAAGCTCTTGAAGTGGGGAGAGGATGTGAAAACCACATGACATGTATCAAAATGTTCACCGGCTCCATCTCTTGCGCACTTTAAGTGACAGTTGGCCATATTGGAAGGTCTGGGAGACTGGAAATCTAAGATAAAAGACAGGATTTCTGATTTCAGTATAGATAAATGGTCAAGCTGGAAGAACTTCTGCCCCCAGTCCTCTGAACCTCTCTTTTTCTGATTTGTAAAATGGGAAAAAAAAAAAGCTAAATATAATGCCAGGGACTTTAGGAAGTTTGTGGAATGCCTTCGATGTGCCTGGGGTGACAAATGTCACGTGGCAAATACCCCCCAAAGTGAAAATTACTATCATGAAAGGGAACACACCATCGCATATTTGAAATAGACATCAATTCCCAAATCCATGATACTGAACAATTTGCATTTCTCCTGCAGCTGTAGTTCTCCAGGTATTGACAGAAGCTCTTTCCTTATCAAAAAGTTTCTTTCCCTCTAGTGAGGTATCAAAAAAAAAAAAAATCTGAAAACAAACAAATAAAACAAAAAGCAAGCAAGCAAATAAACGACAATAAAAAGCAGATGCTTTACTTTGCAAAGGCAACACATCATGACTATTACCAAAAATTTAAAAAAACGATGGCATCATTGTGCGTTTTTGCTTTTGAGCCTGGCATTAGTTAATCTTGTTTTGTTCTCTTCTGGTTCTGCTAATGTCCCCTTTGTGTGTGTACACGTGTCCAATACTGTCTAAGAAACAATCACCTTAATTGCTTGGCGTTAACCTCTGGCAGCCTAAGACGGAGGCTTTTTATCTATCGCTCAATCCTTGCTGCAGACGTAATTCCCTATGGTGCTTACATCTCTGTCACCATCGCAAGTGAGTCCGAGGAAAGCATTTCAGTAAACAAACACTACTGCAAATAAAACAAATCTTTTATACTCAAGTCACCCCGCGATGGCAGAAAAAAAGGCCTGCGATGGTCTTTGGCTTGGTCTGGCAGTGTGTGCAGTGATGAATTTCATTCAGGCGTCACTGTTTTCGAGCCCCTGAGAAAGATTGACGCTTTACAGTAGGCTGATCCATCATCCAAGGCAGGTGGTACCCTATTGGAATTTCAGAAATCTGTTCCCGACCACGTTCACTGTTGGGTGACTCCGTAACGACCCTATTTGCGGTGCGTTACTGAAAATCAATGTGGCGCCTTCAAGGTCAATGTACTGTTGGAAAACTCTTTAAGCGCTGATGGATGGATTGTGCTCATTCAGAATAAATGTGAGAAGAATGTGACAGTTGAGCGTCCAACAGCTCTAAGTCTCTCAAAGAGGGGCTTTCTTCTTCAAGGGACAGTGGGACTCCTGATGATACTTTCCTCATTCATTTAAGGTATCCGCAACAGACTCTCTTACATCTCATCATCCCAGAGCTTTAAAAGCGGCCACAGGTCCCATTCCAAATCACATTACCCAGTGCCGGAATCAAGGCCAACCCAGATGTAGATGCATGGAAGATATCTATCTTTTGAAATAATCTCAAAAAATCTTTCGTGTATCGGGATGGCTCCGTGGTTAATAGCCTTTGCGCATGCTCTTTTAGAGGATCAGAGTTCCACTTCCAGCATTTATGTTTGGTGGTTCAAAACCCGCCTGCAACACTATCTCCAAGGGAGCCCATGCCCTTTTCTGATCTCCATGGGCATTGTACTCATATATGCATACATAACATACACTTAATACATCTTTTAAAACAAAAACAAAAAAACAAAAAAAAACCCACTCATTTAATAATTTATCCCACAAAACAACTTCAAAGTTAGTTATGCAAGTGAATATCGGGTTATGGAATCTAAAGGTTAAAGGTTGAAAAATGCACTCAAGGTTAATCTACTCAAGAAGTTTAAGGTCAGAGGAGAAAGATAAGTGTACAGGCAGTTTTGGAACGTGTGGGAAGTGACAATGTTCATGGTGAGGGTATAAATGACACACACATAGAGCTTGAGGGCCTAGGAGCGAGTCACAGGGAAGTATGATGCAGGCACGTGTCCAAACTGGAATGCTTTCGACGAACACTTGGGGAAAAATCAAAAAGGAAGTAAGCGGAGACATATTCAGTGAGTTCTGGTCTCCAGTATACTTAAATATTAAAACCAAAGAGGTCTCTAAAGTGGTGAAGTCACTTTTGCCAGTAAGAGACACTCAGAGCATAAAACCGATCACATTTTATCACCACAACACCCTTGCCTGTTGACCTATTTATCAGCCCAGCAGAGATAATGCTCCATCAGGCCTCGTCATGTCCCCTGTTGCCCAGTGGCAAAATGAAAAACTCCCCCCCAGGAAAATCAGAAAATCCACGTTCCAGTCCTTGGACAGAGAATAGATTTTGGTGATTCACTCCATTTGCCTCCACCCCTCACTCCCCTTGCCTTCCCCGTTCTCCCTTTTCCTTTCTTCCTTCCCCTCTCCCCTCCATCTTTTTTTCTACATTCCTTCCTCCCATCACCCATATGTCACCCCATCCTAGCTAATGTCTGTCTATTTTTATCTATTTTTGCTGTTGGGGCTATGATAGTTACATGAGCAAATGCTTTTTAAAAAAAAATTCAGAAACTCAATAGATTTTTGAAAAAGAGTTATTAAAAATAATTCTTATGAGGAAAAACAAAAGCCCACTAGATTCAGGTTATCGCCATCTGTCTGTCTGTCCTCTGTCCCTCCTTGGTTCTTTACTGTCTCTCCCCACTCCCTTCCTATTGTAATTTTTATGTCTCAAAGGAAACTACTGCCTATGTAAAGCAGATAAAGTAAAAAACTCAGTAGTCAATAAATAATCCAGGTGAACTGAGAACAAAATCATGATCCGGAAGGCACCAGGGTAGATGAAATGACAGGTGTCTTCTGGTTCTCAGTAATTAGGCTGGATTAACTTAAGGACATGTTTATGTCTTTTTGTCCCCTCTCTGTGGTCTCCAGAATACAGCAGAATGCCTAGCCGAGAGCCATTGCTGGATACTGAGCCATAGATGGATGGGGAGATTCGAGAGTGAGCACCCAGATTTAGAGGCATCTCTTAGCCATGAGGGAAGCAGCCAAGTTCTACTGTTGTGTGGCAACTGCCTTTAGCATCATTAGCTTAGAAGATCTTTACTTGATTTCAAAGTTCCTTTTATTCAGTCTTCTAATGTGACTAACTACCTACTACTTCTAACCACTACCTATTCTGCCTGGCAGCCATCATTACTCTGAAATCTCCCAGAAGTCCTATCTCTTTCTTGCCTTGATGATCAAGAGTTGAGAGTTTCACTGCTTCTAACAACTGACAGTGCTGGAATATTTAAATATACTTTATTTGATAACCTGCTTATCTGTGTATTGCAAATACTATTTATTCAAGCATGCACTAGCAAGCATTTAGCAACTTACAGTGTATGCCAGGGAGTATGCCAGACAATTAGATGGTTTAGAATTCCAAGAATAGATTTCTTCACTGTCACTTACTGGGTGGAGTCTGCAGGATTGGAGAAGGAGGAGATGAAACATTTTTAAATACCCCACACTATGAAATGTAACAAAGTAACTAAGAAAACACACACAGTGGAATATGAGGCTAGAGGAGGAGAGCAAGTAGGTGAGTCCCAATTAAATGTCACAGTTGGCCCTGAGCATCCAATGACATACTTACTCAAGGTAAGAAAAAATAATAGGGTATTTCAAGTTAAAAAAAATCTTTTTTTGCCACCAAGAAGATGGAAAGCAGTGCTTGGAAACTAAGGTAGGCAGAAATTGGCAGGGCATGGAAGGATTCTGGGTCTTAAAGGGTAAATCCAAAATCATCTATAGCAAGCCTTATTGCCATTCACAAGAACTCAGGGTTAAATTGCAGACAGTAGGGAGTCACTGACAATTTATCTTTCCACCATATAACACTCATAGTGAAAAATGAGCTTATCCGTGTGACAATTCACAGGCACAAAAATGGGAGCCAAGGATTTAGCTCAATGATGAAAAACTTGCTTAGTACATATGAGATCCTAGATTTATCTCCAATATCATAACACACACACACACACACACACACACACACACACACACACACACAAGGTGGGGCAACACCCAGAAGTCTCAAGACCTCAAAACCACACATCTGTCTGACACTGACATAGTTACCTTGCCAACAGTCACCTCTCTATTTAGAGGAGATGAGATACATTAAAGGTGGTATGGCTATTGCCAGATTATATATTTCTAATGATACAGACTAGTGCTCTAAGACTGGGTTTTAATGTAAACAGAATGATACAGTGTGTAGTTTGACTCTGTACTATGTTTCCTCATCTATTTTGTCCTGTATAGTTCAAGTTACTTTGTTACTACTGTGTAGTTTTTCTACCATAGGCGCAGATCACAACTTGCCATTGTGAATGGACAATTTTTATTTCATTTTAATTTTACAGCTACAGAAATTTGTGTAGTAAGTAAGACTTTAATACATGTGTTCTGCTAAAGATACATATACATTTTTTCCTGGTTACACATGCAGGAGTGCTCAGCTTTAGTAGATGAGAATGAACAATACGGCTGAGAGATAGATTATTCCATAGAGTTCTTGCCTGCAAACACAAATATCTGAGTTCAGTCCCCAGAACCCACGTTAAAAGCAAGGCATGGTAGTGCATGCTTGCAATCCTAACACAAGGAAGGAAGAGTCAGCCTTAGAGCTCACTGGTCAGTCAGTCTGGCTTACTTGGTGAGTCCCAGGCCAATGAGAGATTGAACTTGTTACCTAGAACAAGTGGATAGCACTTGAGGAACAACATCAGACATTTTCCTCTTACTTCCACATGCATATATACATGTGCACAGACATAATATGAACATGGATGCCCATGAATAGATTTTCTGAACATGACTTTTCCAATATATTCTTTAATGACTCATCAAAGAGACTGTAGTTGTTAGTCAATAACAACAACAAATATGATGTTTGGTTAGTCAATGAAATGTTTATCTTTTCAAGTATACCATTAGTTTCATGAACACGGAGATCATGTATGTCTTTCTTTTTATTATTTCTTTTCTGGTGAGTATCTCAATGGAGGCCTCATGGATATACATGTATGCACATACACACACATACATGCAAATACACATATACACACATGCATGCACACATGCACATATGCACACAAGCCAAGCATGCACAACACACAACCTCTATTTAAACAAGGACACACAGAGATTTCTCTATTAACTGATTTCTTATCTGAAACATGGAAAGTTGCCTTTTGATAGATACAGATTTCAATATTTGATTTAGATTTTTATTTTTTAGATAGAAAATCAACATCCCATATCCCTAACTATTACATCAATTATGGTGAAAATGGATAGTTATAGGTGAGATAATAAATTAATTTCTGTGTTGTACTAACATCATTCAGTACTAAAAGGAGTAGCTCGTATAATGAAAAAAAAAAGATTACTTTTAATCCCAATGCTTTCTAATCAGCAAGCAATCTTCTGTGTCCATTTCCTTTAACAATGCTTTCATACAGTCTTTAAAGAGCCTAGGCCTACTTTTGTGAGTGAGTGACAGGACCTGAGTGCTTCAATGGGCCTCATCCTGGGTCCACATTCCTAGCCATTAATTAAAGAGTGGGCTCTCTTGCCTATGATAAATTTTCTGCTTGGCAGTTGCTAATAATGAGGTCAGAAAAATATGTGTATGTAGGGCACAATGAGATGAAAAACACAACGTACAGGTATAAGTCATTATTTCAAATGAGTCAAAAATGAGGGAGTGGTTATAGTGAGCCCAAGTCCCTGGATTTCCTCCTTGACCCTGCTTGCCCCTGGGCAACCCTGAAGCCATTTTACATTATATCATGAATAAGGGTGACTCAAACTCTTGATTTAGAATAGTCATCTATCAAACTTTACATTCACTAATATTTAAATCTGATCAGTTATCAGTTATAAAACCACTCTCCTCATCAATTGTATTCCGTAGATTCTGTGGATCAGAAATTCAAGGCCATGACATCCAATACGATGATATTCAGAGACACAGCTTTGAGAGATAATGAGATTTAGATGAGGTCTTTGGTGTAACACTGCCATGGTGTTGAGATAGAAATATTTCTTCCCTTTATCCATACGCATGAACTAAAGAATGGCAATATAGTCACACACAGAAAAAAGTGGGCCAACCCCTAGATCCAAATCCAATCGCACCTTGGTCTTGAGCCTCACAACCTCAAGAATTATTACCAATGAGTGTGAGTTACCTAAACTTGATTACATAGGCTCTGATAAAAGAGCACAAAGAGAGTAATACGGACAGCATCAATCAATTAGTCACAGGTTCATATATCCAGCATTACTCTACGCAAACAGAGACCTGTAGAAACAAAGCATTGCATGGCATGTGCATGTAGTCATTACTGCACCCATTTTACAGATGTAGAAACTGAAGAGAACAGTTCTGCTTCACCAGAGATAAAGATCTAATGATAACGCCTGAACACTCTCCTAAAATTATGTCACACATCGGGACAGCAAGGTGACCTAGAGAGTAAATGCACTTATTACCAAGCCTGCTGACCTGAGTTCAAAACCCAGGACCCACATGGTGAAAGAAGTAAACTGACTCGAGCAAGTTGTCCTCTGACCTCCATACACACACTGTGGCACGTGTGCCCACAGGTGTGCACACACAGAGATAACGAGTAAACGCAAATCTGAATACGAATATGTCCGATGCAACCATTCCTACCAATCTTCTCACTGCTGCTCATTGCGGTTTTTCTTTCGCCAAGTGAAGTGAGGTCAGAGGGGCCTGGCGTGCTTCCTCGGGAGCATCCTCTCTAACCTTCAATTTTGACTCATCTAAACATATTCATGTCCCCATTTGTTATATCAATTCTACTTGTAAAATGACACATGCCTGTCGTCCACAGTCCAGAAGGTGTAAATAAGTTCAAGTCTAACATTAAAATCACCCATTATCTAGTTATCCTAAAGTGATTCTTCAGATATCCCTTTTGATTCTACAGAGGTATAGCTCTATGAATCTGCACACATGAGCACTGCACACACACGCACGCGCACACACACACACACACACACA
>JADRCD010156336.1:18864-31350 GCA_019843815.1 Montemys delectorum | reverse complement strand
TCTCTCTCTCTCTCTCTCTCTCTTTCTTGGGAGCAGCAGCCACCCTCTTTATCTGGAAACTTCCTGTAGGGTTTGCCTGTTGGTGTCCCGCCCCACTCAACCTGTCAACCTTCCCAGCCCTTAACATGTGCAGGTTGTGCCAAAATCATATTAGCTGGCTCAGCTCTGGGTGCAATGACGTTAGTTGCCTGGCCTACTAGCCCTGTCTTGGGCATGGAAACTGAGCCTTACCCCTCTTAAAACTTCCTTGAAGACTCAGGTGTAGTTTACTTGTACTCTTTGAGCTCCGGAACACAGGCGCCTTGGGTTCGTGAGGCTAGGTAGGTTGTGTTGTGGGCCTCTTTTCAAGCCCTGCAAGCTAAGAGCTATTCCCTGTACTCGAGCGCCGCCCTGTGGTGCAGGAGGAAAATCCGAAAATGGCTTCCTCCATCTGGGCTTCACCTAACCTAAAGAACAGCCTGGAAGGACCAGCTGGCTTTTGTTATCGCCTTTAGTCTGAGAGGAAATGAGATTTGTTACTGAACTCGCAACATCTCCTAGGGGTCGAGGTGCCTGCTGAGAGTTCAGACGCTGGATTGGCTGCAGCGTGAACTAAGCGGGAAGCTTAATTCCAGGCTACTCTTCCGTCGTTTAGACAGAATCCTGTCCACACTTTACAGGAGCCTGAGCCCGAATGTGGCTTTAATGGTGTCTGTCGATCAGAGTTAGCTCTGGCCATGACCAGTTAAAAACAAACAAACAAAAACAAACAACAAAAATAAATAAACAAGTAGATAAATAAAGCCCGAAAGGGCTGGTGGCAGCCTTATATGCTTGACGAGTGAGTGGAAATTCCTGATATCAAGGAAGGTGTGTGAGGGCTAGGGACATGGCTCAGTCAGTCAAGTACTTGCCTTGTGGCTGGGGAACCTGAGTTTGAACCACAGAACCCATTCTAAGGATGGGGACATTTTTGTAATCCCAACTGTGGGTTGGTTTAGACAAGCCAATTCCTCTCGCTGGCCAGCCACTCCAGTTTACTTGGCGAGTTCCAGGCCAAGGAGAGACCCTGTCTCTGAAGACAAGGTGGATGGATGGAGCTTGTGTAATGCCACCCAAAGCTGTCCTCTGGCTTCCATGCATAGGCACACACGTGTGAACACACAGCCAGGCGCATAAGCCAGAGAGTTCTTCAGTTGGGCTCCAACGAGGGACAGGAACAGTGTTTTTAATCAACAGAGCCACATAACGCATTCATGTTCCCTCTGTCTCCCTCGATAATGATTTTTCTGTATGCTGCACCCCCTTCCCCCCCCGCCCCCCGCCAAGTCATAAGCCACCTGCAATTTCAGCCTGGAAATAAGATCAGCCTCAGACCCTGGCTTTGCAGAGTCTTGGAAGAGAGAAGACCCTATGAAGTTGAGGTCTGCTCCTTGCTTCAAGTTTTTTGCCGAGGCTTAGGGCTGCCAGAGCAGAAGTTTCCCCATGGCCACTGTGGCTTTGGGAGGGAGGCCTTGGTAAATAATGTACCTCAGGAAGAAAAAAGCCCTTCCCAATTGGGTGCCCAGCCCTTAGAGTTCTCACCTGTACTTCTCATTTCTGCTAAGGCATTGGAAACTCTGAAGCAATCCAAAAGCAATCTAAGCTTTTTATCTGACATCCCAACCTTAGCATAAAAGTTCTGGTTCTGTGGGCACTGTGGGAGACGGAATTTGGTCTTTTCTCTGCAAGGGTATGTCAGTATGAGGCACTGCAGGAGGTAGGATGGTTGTGCACCATCTGTAGCTTTATGCATCTATATGTCTACACACGGATGTCTGAGGGACAGATGTTAGAGGATTATGGGAAGAAGGCATTGTTGTATGAACGCCATAAGGAAGACGTGGACGCTTGCCCAGCCTTGACTTGCTCTTCAGCTTGAACTTCTGAACGGGACCTAAGATCTGTCCGTCCCGGCATCAGGAGAGGAGCTGATAGCTGAGATGTCTAACGTGTAGGACTGGGTCCTAGGTGCAAGTTCACCTCCTGAGGCAGGAGCAGGCTTGGAGGCAGCATCAGTCAGTGAGTCACAGAACACAGCTCTGGAAAGCATGTCCTCTTCAGGGAGGGAGCTGGAAAAGGGGGGAGATGAGGCAGGGTGGCTCGGCAGTTAAGAGTACTTGCTGGGACTGGTGAGATGGCTCAGTGGGTAAGAGCACCGACTGCTCTTCTGAAGGTCCTGAGTTCAAATCCCAGCAACCACATGGTGACTGACAATCACCCATAACGAGATCTGACACCCTCTTCTGGTATGTGTGAAGACAGCTACAGTGTACTTATTTATAATAATAAATAAATCTTTGGGCTGGAGCAAGCAAGGCCTGACCAGAGTGAGCAGAGGTCCTAAACATCAATTCCTAACAACCAGATGAAGGCTCACAACTATCTATACAGCTACAGTGTATACTCAGATGCATGAAATAAATAAATAAATAAATAAATAAATAAATAAATAAATAAAAGAGTACTTGCTGCTCTTCCAGAGGACCCAGGGTTGGTTGCCAGCACCTATGTGACTATTTACAACCCTCTGTAACTGCAGCTCAGGGTATCTAATACCCTCTTTTGGCCTCTGAGGGTACTAGTATGCACTTAGTGTAACATACAGCTAAATAGACGTACATACATATAAAATAAAAATCAATGAATCCCAGAAAAAAAAAGACAGGCAGGTAGACAGTCAGACAGACAGACAGACAGACAGATAGGAGGATTGCTGAGTTCCAGGTACATGTTTGTGGTAACTGAATAGAGTTTTGTAGGACCTGTGGTAGGTACCTCTTGACTCTTGTACTGGCTGGCCTTGTGTGTCAACTTGACACAAGCTACGGTCATCAGAGAGGAAGGAGCCTCCGTTGAGGAAATGCCTCCATGAGCTCCAGCTATAAGGCGTTGTCTCAATTAGTGATCAATGAGGGAGGTCCTAGGTTCTATCAGAAAGGAGGCTGAGCAAGCCGTGGGGAAGCAAGCCAGTAAGCAGCACTCCTCTATGGCCTCAGCATCAGCTCCTGCCTCCAGGCTCCTGCCCTGTGTGAGTTCCTGTGCTGACTTCCTTTGATGATGGACAGCAATGTGGAAGCGTAAGCTGAATAAACCCTCACCTCCCCGTGTTGCTTTTGGTCACGGCGGCGTTTTGTCACAGTAATAGAAACCCTAACTAGGACAACCCTGAATATATTGTGGTCTACTAATAAGAGAACAAGGCACCTGAAGCTCTGGACTGGACTGGAGACCAAGTGGGATCTGGACCCTGGCTTCCTTCCCCTAGCATTATTGGTGAGGGTGTACGGATGGCGTTTACTGTTTCCCGTGACAGCGAGTAAGGCTTGGGGCAGTTCCAAGGACAGTCGGTTACTGATGCTATCAAATATTAAAAAACCTGGATCTATCTACTGTACCATTAAAATGCCGGCTTCTGTCCTTTAAAAGGGTCTAATGGGGAGAAAATGACCGTAGGGTTTAGGGCACATATTCTCACAATGTTACAGTGAAGAGGAGGAGAGGAGGGGACAGGAGAGGAGAAAGGAGAGGAAAAAGCCAGAAGTGGCATTGAAAAGTCAGGCATTGGGAGGAGGGTGCTGGAGAGATGGCTCAGGGGTTAAGAGCACGGAGTGCTCTTCCAGAGGTCCTGAGTTCGATTCCCAGCAACCACGTGGTGGCTCACAACCATCCATAATGGGATCTGATGCCCTCTTCTGGTGTGTCTGAAGACATCAACAGTGTACTCAATACATTAAATTAATTAATTAATTAAAAAAATAGTCAGGCACTAACCTATATGAAGAATGAACATATCTCTGACATACACCCATGTGACAGTCTAGCATGTAAGATACGTGTACGAAAGCCTCACTCTGGCTTCTCAGAACTGACTTCTGATAGAATGCCTGATGCGTAAGCAACCCAGGCTCCCTGGAAATGGAGCCTTTCATCTGTCTCTCCCACAAGAATCCAGGAGTTCAGTCGGGTGGTGGTGGCGCACGCGTTAAATCCCAGCACTTGGGAGGCAGAGGCAGGTGTATTTCTGAGTTCAAGACAAGCCTGGTCTACAGAGTGAGTTCCAGGACAGCCAGAGCTATACAGAGAAACCCTGTCTCGAAAATAAAAAATAAAAAAAAAAATCCAGGAGTTCGATATCCTCAGTCACAACTACAGATTCTTAGAATAGGAGGGTCACAGGGGGTGAATGATTGGAGTAACCGATCTTGACCTAGGCTGGGTGATCTCTGTCATACCGAACTGCATGATGGGGTGAAGGTATGCCTGTGGTGATGACAGGGAACTGGGGTGGGGAGAGCAGATTTGTTTTGAAGTGCATCCTCTTAACCTATAATAGAAAGCCCTTCCCAAAGATCTGTCTCATGATCCTACTTAGAAAGCTACTCGTCTCTCTCCTAGTTTTTCACATGCCACTGTTTCAAATAGCGCCATCATAAGACACACTGACATGGAGGTGACTGTTCATGGAGAGGTGGCCAGATCACACACACTCCCTACATGCTTCGCGGCACAACCTGGAAGGCTGTGCCGTCCTATATAGCCATCTCAGCCAGAGGGTTACAGAATATAAGTGTCTACGGTCAGCTAGGAGGCTCAAAGGGGCATGGAGACTTTTATGAAAGAAATAAAAAAAAAAAATTGGCCTGGGGGGGGGGAACCAGTGCCCATCCAGTCCTTCCTGTATCAGTTTGTGGTTAAACATCTTTTGCCGATGAAAGGGAAATCTCAGACTCCCACAGGGGTTAGTAACAGGATGTGGGCGTGTCACCCAGGGCTCAAGGCCGCATATCTCTTGATGCAGTCCAACTTGAACCCGTGAGTATGGAGCGTGAACTCGCCGTTTCCTTTAAGATAGGATTTTTTTTTCTTCTGTGTAGCCTTACCAGGATAGCCTTGGACTCTCAACCTCCTGCCTCAGCCTTCTGATTACAGGTGTGATTCACCACATCTGGATAGACTGAACATCTGCTAACACCCGAACAGTTAAAAATGGTATGCAACAAACGGAGCCACAAAGCCAGTTCTGGCCCTGGGCAATGTTCTCCAGGATCACTAAGGCTGGCATTCCCACATACCCTGGGGGCTGAGCTAGACTGAAAAAAAAAAAAAAAAAAAACGGAAGAGAGAAAATGGATATAGAGATAGCATCATTTTCTGTGGTGAGATATTGGCTTTGAACAAACCGGCCCAAGGACATTTTGAGGCCACGTGCAAGAAAATCACTTATTTGCATTTTACGCTTTTCTACTCTAGTCTGTTCCTATGATAGCTTGCTTGAAAAAAAAATTAAAAACTGTTGAACCAATCACACAAACGTGGGAGAGTGTGGGCTGGCTGTCAATTTTTGCTGCAGTCTGGCTCAAAGGGCACGGCCTTGTAGGACAGCTGCATTGCTCATCCCTCCCCTTCCATTGCAGAAGCAGTGGTCTAGGCTGTGCCAAGCTGCAGCCCGTGTGTCCTCTGTGTCCACCTTGTGGGTGGGCTGGTAGTTTTGGGTTCTATAAGAAAGCAAGCTAAGCAAGCCAGGGGAAGCAAGCCAGTAAGGAACATCCCTCCATGGCATCTGCATCAGCTCCTGCTTCCTAACCTGCTTGAGTTCCAGTTGTGATTTCCTCTAGTGATGAACAGCCATGTGGAAGTGTAAGCTGAATAAACCCTTTCCTCCCCAACTTGCTTCTTGGTCATGATGTTTGTGTAGGAATAGAAACCCTGACGAAGCCAGTGTCTTAGGTACTTTACTATTGTTGTGAGAAAACACCACGACCAAGACAATTTATAAAAGAAACCATTTAGTTTGGGGTACACAGTTCCAGACCATAAGTAAGTCCATGGCTGTCATGAGGGAGAACGTCAGCAGGCAGCCAGGTAGGCAGGCAGCCAGGCAAGCGTCTGGAGCAGCAGCTGAGAGTTATATTTAATCCACAAGCAGGAAGCAGAGAGAGAGAACTAACTAGGAATAGTGTTGGCTTCTGAAACCTCAAAACCTCAAAGCCAACCCCCAGTGACACGCCTCCTTCAACAAGGCCACGCCTCCTAATCCTTCCCAAACCGTTCCATCCTGTGACCAAGCGACCAAGCATCCAAGCGGTTTAAACGTAGGAGCCTCTGGGGGCCCTTCTCTTTGCAACCATCACAGCAGGGTTCCAGAAATGCGTTTTGAAACCTCAGAACTTCTGTTCAAAGCACCACAGGATGTGATTCTTGTTAGGAGTTGGAGAGAAGAACCTCTCTTAACTTTTCCCAAGAATATTGAAGCCAAGCGTGGTTTATATTTAAGGACAGAGAGCTATGCAGCAGACGAGGGACAAGGGCCTCTGGGTATTACTTAGCTAAGAACCGCCCATATTCCAGAACCAGATGCCTCCCCACCCCCACACTCTGCCTTTAATCATCAGTGCGACAGGTTCTACCTTTCTGTATTTTCCCTGTGGGCATGCTCCTTACCTCCTGGTCTCACTCTTTTTCCTACCCTGCTGAGAGGCAGCCTTTTGCATCTCCCCTCCCCAGTAAATCTCTTGCATGAGGTCCGTGGCGTGGTGCGATTTGTTTTTCCTGCAGTCCTCAGCCAAGGTGCTCTTTCGATGCAAAGCCCTTCCCTGGGTTCATAGTTGAGTGTTTTAAGTTTGTTGACTCTTGAATTCACTCCCTGTTTAATTATCATCATCTGAGGCCAGGCAGGCGAAGGACAGAGAGGCCAGCCACTGTCTCTGCTTATGATGTCTGCGCTTCTCTTGGAGTTTTTTGTTTCCCTGCAAAATGCCGTTTTCTGCATTCAAATGACACGTATATTTTGGAATAACGGACTGAAAGGCTAAAAATTCGCTTTTATGTGTTTTCATGGAATCTCGGTAGGTCAAACTCAAATCCAGTTGTAGGGGTAAACGTAACTTCTTCCTCTCTTTTGGGAATGGTGGTGATCTAAGGACTACCTGGAGATGGGGAAAGGGGGAGTCAAAGAGATACAGGTCTGCGCAAGGCCAGAGCTTCCATCGAAACCACAAGCCTCTTAGGGGAAACGCTCTCTTTTGTTTATTACTGTTATTATTTCAGACAGGGTCTCACTCTGTAGACTGGCTTAGAACTCACTCAGAGAGCCCCCTGCCTCTGCCTTCAAATGCTAGGATTAATGGTGTGTGCCAACATTCACAGTTTTAAGTGTGTGTGTGTGTGTGTGTGTGTGTGTGTGTGTGTGTTGCTAACTTTTCTACCTGCCTGGGGTGTTACAGGCCGTGTAAAACACTACTCCAACAGCTTTCTATGTCACCCCATTTGACCTTCTAGTCCTGTGAAGGGGTGCTCCTCTTTATACTTTGCCGAGACAATTGAGAGGCAAAGAACATACAAATGTCATACCGGAGTTTGAAATTAGGTCTCTGAACCTATATTCTCTCTCTTTACCACAGAGAGATAAAAGCTCTATAACTCCGTGTTATAAGATAATGAGAGAAATGGGGCCTTCCTTCTAGAACTACACAGAGATATTTGAGCCCAATCCTTCATGTCTGAGCAGCCTAAGGAGACCACTGGAAAAGCCAGTTTCAACGTGACATTTATTTCCCTTTCTGCAGCGAGTATGTTGTGTCACAAGAGCTGAACTCCCTTGGATCGTGGGGATAAGAGCTTAATTCTCCATTACATAGATATCAGCACCCTTTTACACACTCCCGTGAGGTAGCATGTAAGGGAGCCATGTCAGGCAAAAAGAGTCCCAAGAGGGGACGTTCCGGAATCGCAAATCAGCTGCTTACAAAATGAATACGAAAAATTAATAGTGGGTTTCCCCCCTCCCGCCGGTAGCCCCGAGTTCTGTGTGATGCTTGTGGGAGAGGGTAAGAGGCAGGTTTTGCTTCACTGCGTTCCTTCTCCATTGCTAGAGTGCCTTCAACTTCATTTAGAAGGGAGCTTGGACACATGGTGTCTAACTCATACCGAGAGTTGAAAAATTATCGTCGTTCAGGGCTACATAAGCCTTCCCTCACTAGTTTCTCTGTAGTGTTTCAGATGGCAAGGCATTTTTTTTTCTTCTACATTGTACATATATTACTAGGGTTGGGTGAAAGTCACTTCTCATTTTAAGGCAAAGATGGGTGATAGAGAGGGAGCCTGTCACCCTCTGTTCCCTGAGGAAATGGATTGGATCGGATCGTGGAGTATGGACTTTCTGAGCTAACTGGAGACAGCCACTGAAGTGAGGTAAAGAGAAGCTGAGCACACGGCAGGACACGAAATGGTAACCAAGAGGCACAGCTGTCTGCCTGAAATTTACAGTGCATCTTTGAGCTTGTTACTACTATTCTTTTAAAATCAAATTCTAGCGATATTTAGATCTTACCTAACTCATACTGATGTTAGAGGAGCTGAGTCACAGACAAGGGAGACAGCTGACTCCAGGTCACTGCTTGAGTCCACCCTTAACTCAGTCGTGAAGAGCACATGTTTCTTTTCTTTTTCTTTCTGTCTTTTAAAAAAGATTTATTTATTTATTTTATGTATATGAGTACACTGTAGCTGGACAGATGGTTGTGAGCCATCGTGTGGTTGCTCTGGCCCGGCTCACTTCCACCCAAAGATTTATTTATTATATGTAAGTACACTGTCGCTGTCTTCAGACACACTAGAAGAGGGCATCAGATCTCATTACAGATGGCCGTGAACCACCATGGGGTTGCTGGGAATTGAACTCAGGACCTCTGGAAGAGAAGTCAGGGCTCTTACCCGCTGAGCCATCTCACCAGTCCTCGTTTCTTTTCTTTTTAAATATAAATTAATGGATAGGAGCATCGACTACGTGGATGGTATCCTGTGCATGCAGTACCCCTGGAGGCCAGTAGAGGGCGACGGAACCGATTACCTTACGGTAAGTCTTAGTACATTTTTCTAGCTTCCAATCATTGGCTCTTGGGCAGCCGTCAGAGAGATACCTTAGGACAATCTAATCTTTCTTTTAAGTTAGGCTCCTGGATGCTTTGGTTTCTCTTTGCAGTGCTCTGCAAGAGGGCACAGGAGGGCACAGGGCCATTTCATAATCTGTGTTCTAAAGACATGCTTGCATGCCATTCTCAGATAGCACACACACACACACACACACACACACACACACACACACACACAGATGCACCACACACCTTATTACCAGCCAAGCATAAACACACTATTAACGGTTTCTTTGTTCTGAGTTAACTAACCCGCTCCCCAGCCCAGATCTCACCGAAGGAATACCAAGTGTTCACAGCCGTAACTAACTTGACTCGATGTTTCCAATGCCTGAGCCTCAAACACCCACGGGATGAGGGGAAGACCCAAAGGCTGCTAACAAACACAACATCACAACTCTCAGAAGCGTGGTCTACCAGATGGCTCAGTGGAGTGGAGGCGCTTGCGACAAGCCCAGCAACGGGAGTTCAGTTCCCTAAAGCTACGTGGTAGAAGGCGAGAGTGGACTCCTGAAAATCGTCCTTTTGACCTTCATGCTCACCTAACTGTGCATATTTTGACACATACCATGTAGTCACTCCCACAGGCCTGTCATCTGCGTTCCAGAGGGACGTAGGCACTCAGAGCTCCGTGCCCCATGATCGTTCTAGAAGTCAGGGTATTTATCTTTGAGTTTCCCTTCCCACTCCTCTGCTCATAATCCTTCGCTTATTTCTATGGTTTCTGCCTCCTCCGCATCTCTTGAGTTCACAGGCTACTCCTCTCACCCAAGACCATCACCCTCAGGTGGCAGTCCTGAGTTAGCAGCACCCTGTTGTCTGCTGGAAGGAAGGCTCCTGGCAGACTCTCCGTCTTGTGTTGTGTCTGTCACTCAATACAGAGTTCCTTCTGTCCCTTGAACAGGGTGTTCCCTTTTTTTGGCTTTAGGCCTTCGAATGTTTTTTTTTTAAAAAAGATTTATTTATTATTATATCTAAGTATATTGTAGCTGTCTTCAGACACACCAGAAGAGGGCCTCAGATCTGATCATGGATGGTCGTGAGCTACCGTGTGGTTGCTAGGATTTGAACTCAGGACCTTCGGAAGAGCAGTCAGTGCTCCTACCCACTGAGCCATCTCTCCAGCCCCAAATATTTTCCTTCTAGATAAACTCTCTCTCCTACACATTTCTTTTTCTTTCTTTCTTTCTTTCTTTCTTCCTTCCTTCCTTCCTTCCTTCCTTCTTTTCTTTCTTTCTTTCTCTCTTTTTTTTTTTTTTTTTTTTTTATTTTCCGAGACAGGGTTTCTCTGTGTAGCCCTGGCTGTCCTGGAACTCACTCTGTACACCAGGCTGGCCTCGAGCTCAGAAATCCTCCTGCTTCTGCTTTCCAAGTGCTGGGATTAAAGGTGTGCGCCACCACTCCCAGACATTTCACTGTCATTTAGCCTTAGTGTGTTCCCACCCGGGGGTGGTCATCGACTTCACTGCTTGAGGCTGGGTCTCCATGTTGTGAGGTTTAGGGCACCTTGTACTTTTTACTTCTCCATACTCGCTGCTGCTGTTATAACGTCTACACTTGAATCAAATTTTTATTAAAATTTTACTTAATGAAATTGTATTTTCAATTAAATTTTACTTATAATAAAAATTTTAACTTTTATTAAAATTTATTTTCTTAATGAAAAATCTTAGTGTTATTCATTAATGAATGGTGTTTTTATTAATTTTTATTTAGTACCACATTAACTTTTACCCAAATTTAATATGTACTTAATACAAACTTTACTTTTTGTTAAATCTTATTTACTTAATAAGTGTTAGTGCTTTTGTTAAATTTTATTTATTTAATAATTTTAATTTTCATTGAATTTTATTTTTAATTTAATTCAATTTAAAAATTTTAATTCAAATGAAGATGTTATAACGGCAACAGAGAATTTCAAGCAGTTAAATTGAACAATTTCATCCTGTAGTTTCAGTAATGGTGAATTCATGGCCCCCACTGCTGCTCTCTGTCATTGGTTGGCATGATGTTGCTTATATTCTAATACTAATATTGAGCCTCCAAGAACTGATTGCCCTAGAGATGAGAAAAATCTGCATGTAGACCCACATGACACTGAGTGACTGCCCCTGCCCCTAAATTATTTTTGATTGATGAATAAAGACGCTGATAGCCAATAGCTGGGCATAAGAGACATAGGCAGGGTTTAAAATTCCTGCTCTGGGGGTCAGAGGTGAACTCCCAAGAGGAAGAAGAAGGTGGAGGAGGAAGGAGAAGCCACTGTGGGTTACATGAACCATGAAGGCGTGGCCCTGAGGGCTGACCAGTTGGAGTTAAGAGAAGCTCACATGAAATATAGTATCTAGTAAGTAATAATTTGGGGTTGTTGATAAAGAAGTTGATTCTAATAGCATGGAGGATAGATATCTATTTAGCTCTAATGCTGACTATACCGGCTGGTGGTGTGTGTCAACTTGACACAAGCTGGAGTTGTCACAGAGAAAGGAGCCTCCTTTGAGGAAATGCCTCCATGAGATCCAGTTGTGGGGCATTTTCTCAAGGAGTGATCAAGGGGGTAGGGCCCATTGTGGGTGGTACCATCCCTGGGCTAGAAGTCCTGGGTTCTATAAGAGAGCAGGCTGAAAAAGCCAGGGGAAGCAAGCCAGTAAGGAACATCCCTCCATGGCCTCTGCATCAGCTCCTGCTTCCTGACCTGCTTGAATTCCAGTCTTGACTCCATTGTTGAACCGCAATGTGGATGCTTAAATCCTTTCCTCCTCAACTTGCTTCTTGGTCATGGTGTTTGTGCAGGAATAGAAACCCTGACTAAGCCACTGATTAAGGCTTATAGTAAATATTAACAGTTCTCTCCCTGGCTTCCTCAGATTATTTTGACGCAAAGCCCAGAAGCCACATCATCTTGCCCAAAAATTCAGTGTGCATTTCTGAAAAGCAGAGAGATGGGGACACCCTGAAGCTAAGTGAAATGGGTGGGTGAGAGGCAGGAGGAGGGGACTTTTCCTGAAGACGAATAGCCTACCAGTTAACAAGTCTAAGGTCTAAGGTTGTGTCGTAAGCGGCCCAGTGACGGCATTTATTCCACTAGGGCTGTGTTGGGTCTTCAATATACTGTTGTGATCTTAATCAGTCCAGGCCGCCAGAAGAGTACAACAGAGGATGTAGCTGCAGCAACTGGAAGGGTTTTCTTACTGAGCTCGAGGCTGGACATTTGAATTTAGGAAAAGCCAGCATGGTCAGGTCATAAGGGAGCCCTGCCTCTTAGTTATATGCTAACATGCGGGAGAGGAGCGGGGAGGGGGGAGGGGGAGACAGCTTGTTCACACACACAGACATACACATAGAACACACACATGTAGATATAGACACACACAGACAGACAAACGCAGATACACACAGACACATGCACACAGATACAGACACACACAGACACACACACATAGACACACAAACAGATAGACACACACAGACACAGACATACAGATACACACACAGACACAGACACACACAGACACAGACACAGACACACACA